>SNQJ01S0064486.1:30946-74801 GCA_010110895.2 Picea sitchensis
ACATCAAACAATCTTGGGTCCATTACCCAAACCTTTGTGCTACAAGGCTTTCTTCAAGGGTTGACATCAATGAAAACCTACCTTAATCAACACATCAACCCTCACTATTCTAAGGAATTTCTGATATTTTATTTTTCCTCATTTGATACATTGGTTGTTGTTTTGCTACAGAAAAATACAGAGGGGTTAGAGAAGCCTATTTCCTTTTTCAGTAGAGCATTTAGGGATGCATAAATGAGATATGATATCACGGAAAATTAGGCTTATGATTTGGTCAAATCCCTCAAGGCTTCCAGAGTATATGTTATGCATTCAAATATTGTTGCATATGTCCCTTCAGCCTCAGTGAAAGAGATATTGATCCATCCTGACATAGATGGGAAGAGAAGAAAATAGATTTCTAAAATTCTGGAATTTGACCTTGAAATAAAGCCAACTAAATTGGTGAAAGGCCAGGGTTTAGCCAAGTTGTTGGCTGAATCAAATTGTAAAGATTTGGGGGTTAACTTTATGAGCATAAACTCATAAAATCAGCAAGCTAAGATTGCTGATAAAATCTCTCATGACATCCCTAGCTTGGAAGAATGCACTTGGTATAAGGACATCATACATTTTGTGTAGAAGTTGCGGCCTCCTAATGGCTTGGACAAGAACAAGGTGAGATATTTAAATCTCAAAGAAATCAAATATTGTCTCATTGACCAAGTTTTGTATTGGAAATATCCTCTAGGAGTTCTTTTGAGATGTCTAGATCCACAGGAGGCCCAAAGGGACATAGCTTATTTTCATGACAACTTATGTGGGGGCCATAATTTTTAGAGGACCACGGCTTATAAAATCCTCAGAGATGGGTATTTATTGCCTAGCCTTTTTACTGATGTTTGTTCAAAGATTATAGCTTGCATCAAATGCCAAAAGTTTTCTAGAAAGCAACAACTCAAATCTTTGTCATTGAAACCTGTGGTGGTTTCTGGATCTTTTCAATAGTGGGGTCTTGACTTCATTGGAGAAATCCACCTATACTCAAGTGGTAAGTACAAGTGGATTTTGACTGCCACTGATTATTTCACCAAGTGGATAGAATCCATCCCTACAAGGAGTGTCTCCCATAAGGTAATAATTAGCTTTCTTGAAGATATCATGTCCAGATTTGGTTGTCCAAGAAGGATTGTTACTGACAATGTTGCCTCCTTCAAAGATGAACCATTGATCAAGTTTTGTGAATAGTATGGTATTGCATTAGTCCATTATACTCCTTACTACCCCCAAGGAAATGGTTTGGCAGAGTTCTCTAACAAGAGCCTCATAAAGATCATCAATAAATTGTTAGAAGACAACAAGAAAGCATGGGACTCAAAGCTGAAATTTGCCTTATGGGATGATAGAGTTACAATAAAAATGTCACTTGGTGTTTCCCCTTTTCAGATTGTGTATGGGGTTGAGGATATTTTTCCTACTCAGCTTGCCTTTCGTGTGGTAAAATTCCTCTAGGACTACCAAGGAGAACCTGATGATATGGTCGGGAGGATACAACAAATGGTATAAGTACAACAAACTAGGGAGAAACTACTTGATAAAGCTCATGACCATTAGTAGAAAATAAAACGAGCCTTTGACAAGACGCTAAGCAAGGAAGATTTTCAGTTGGTAGATCTAGTGCTCAAATGGGATGCATCCAAGCAAGACAAAGGAAAACATGGTAAATTCGAGGCCTTATGGATTGGTCCTTTCAATATTTCCGAGGTATTTTCAAACAACACTTATAAATTGCAGAACTTGGAGGATTTCGAAGTTTTTGGTGGCCTTGTGCATGGGTGCTTTCTAAAAAAATATTATGCCTTAGCCATGATTGGATTTCCATGCATTTTAAATATCACTTTTATTTTATTTTTGTTTGAATAAGTGACCCCATAGCCATATGAGAAGACACTAAAACTGCTTGTTCTTGGAAGCTCACAGGGAGCATGCGATCCCCTGTGGAGCCAATGTTATTACATGAAGTTGTCAAGGGTCACATGTAGTTGTTGTTAATACCCAAGTCTACACCCCTTCTCCCTCTCTCTCTCTCTCTCTTATCACATACCAAGCCCTATAATCTTTCCCTTCTGACTGGTAAAGTCGTTTTTCCCTTTTTTGTTTAAAGACCTGGTTTCCCTTGGTTTCTTGATTGACTGAGTCTCGACCCAAAGTTTTTCTGATTTTCTCAAAGGATAAATGATTATCATGATTTGGGTTCAAAGTATTGGTCATCATTTTTTCCTGATCTCACAATAAGTCATCCAAGGTCTTTGTTGATACATGTGACAACCATGAGCATAAAGCGCAACATTCAAAGGCAGTTTATTTTGGGCTAAAATACAAGCAGCAGGCGGGTTCATTTTTCAACGGTGGAGATCCTAGGAGCAGTTTAGATCAATGGAAATTATGAATTCGAAATGTCAAAGTTGTGCACGGTTTAAAGACTAGGTGGATTCCCCAGAGTTACATATCAAGCGCCACACGTCCTTCTAGATCGAACAGTCATGATTTAATTCGGGAGTTCGGGCTTCGGGAGTTTCGACTTCTCCACTCTCAATTTTCTCTGAAGTACTTTTTCGTGAAGTTACAGATCAAGCACCATGCGTCCTTCCAGATCGAACGATCATGATTTACTTCAGGAGTTCAAGCTTCGGGAGTTTCATCTTCTCCACTCCCTATTTCCTCCAAAGTACTTTTGCGTGAAGTTACAGATCTTTTTCCATCTATCCCTCTGGATGGTGGCAACATGGAATTCATTTCAGGCCGCCAAGTCACCCGGGCCCATACTACTCTGTGAGTTATGAAAACTCTATATGCAGACCCCCCCTAACTCCGAAGTGCCGAAGACACTTGTCACCCATTAGTTCCAACGTGTGGCACTCATATGTTAGAGACACGTGGAATCCATTTAGCGCTGACACATGGTACTCATTTCAAGAATTTTTTGGACATGTCTTCAGCCGATTTTCAAGTGACACATGTCACCCCTCTGTCCATGACATGTCAGCATAGTGACGTCAGGCCACCACGTCAACTTCAAGAGATCATCCTCTGGGAAGTGTTGTTGTTCAAGCGCCAAGATTAGCACCATCTCCATGTGTGGTTTTAATGGATCCTAGAATTGGTGGGCAGATAAAATTTATCGGTGTCGCTAAATTTAGCAGGTGCGCCCAGATCGAAGATCTCGACCAGATCAACAACCACGTTTCATTGCGGGGACGAAACATGCTCGAACGATAAAATTCTTGAGTGGTCGCGCAATTGAAACCATGGTATAGCGGAAGAGCTACGTGGCAGAAGGTGGTGAATTGTGGGCTCAAAAGAGGTGTAAATCCAAACCTCCTTTGATGGCCCCACAATCACATTCTTATATAATGACAAATCCGAGAGCAACACATGGCCTCCCCCTAGGCGTTAAGCCTGACCCCCATCCTGAGGAGAGATCAATTAAGAAAAGAGGGACTGGTAGCTGAAACCTCAGTTGTTACACATTATTTTGGTCACCCTAGTGATCCACTGATAACATGTGTTCATGTTCCCATGAAAATATAAAAAGAGTCTGGTTGTTATTGTTTGATTCAACTTTGTAAAGTTGAGGTCCTGCAGCTGCAGTTGGACCTCTTCCTGGTTGTTCACTGGTTTGTTGTTCTTCAACTTTGCAAGCAGTTGGACCTATTGTTGCATTTTGCAGGTTTTGGAGTTGTGCTTCTATCATCCCTCATTGATAGGTAAGTTTCCATGCCATGGTTTCGTTTATGTTCCTTATTTGTTGCTTGCTATTTGCAGCTTGCAAGCAAGAATTTTCAATACTAGGAGTCCCTGCCTCGAAATCGTGTTGTAGAACATCTTTCTATGTGGCTGCTACAACCATAATATTTTCCTTTTTCTTGAACTTCAATGTTCTATACAGAACCCACCTTTGTCATAGCCGTGGTGACATATAAAAAAGAAAACTCCTCATTTTTCCTACCCCTGAAAACCATACGTTTGGAGAATTTTTTCCCAATGTTATTATCATATTATTTGTTCCTGGAAACCATATGTTTCGTGCATTTATCCTAGTCTATTCCCTTCCAAATGTCTTATTCCTCTTTGAATTTCAATGATGAACACAGAACCCAGATCTGTCACAACTACAATGAAATATAAAGAAGAAAACCAGATGTTCTCTTCTTATTTTCTGTTCCTGGAAACCATGCGTTTGGTGCATTTTTTCGAGGTTGTTCCCTTCCAATCACATATTCCAACTTCCACATTTTGGATATTGTGCCATAGCTATTTCCAAAATAGTAATGCAAAGGGTTTTAGAAAACGAGTTCGGAGTTGTCACAGGGGACAAGCATCTGCCAGGGTAAACTCCATCCACATGTTGCATTTGTCCTATCCTTTGTGTCTTGAAAATCATCTTTTTCCTCTGAAAATCTTGTAGGATGCACGCTAGTAATAGGTTCAAAAATGATATACCTTGAATACTCAGTCTCTTTGCTCAACAAATTTATAGTGTTATTTATTTGCGTTGTCTGTTCTGTTTGGTTCACTATTCACTGTACGTTTGTTTGCTTGTCATATGTCGTGGTGGCTAGGGAGGATTGAATTTGACAAGAAGAAGATTGAAGGATAGATAACGGAATTGGTATGCAGTTCCACACTTGTAGTTTTTTGTTTCTCTTTTTTTTTGTTTTTTTTTTCTCTGTTTGCATATAAACTAAATATAGCTAAGAAACATCTTGAAAATCACAGTTTAAGAGATGAAACAAGTAATAGATTTTGAGTCCTATGAAATAGATATAGACTCCATTGTGCATGACAACATCAACCAGGTATTTCATAGCAATGTGCTTTTTAGATTGGATGCATTCTCTTATACTGCAGGGGATTTCCTTTTCGATGCATTTCAGGTTCTATTGCATTTCTGTTATTCCTCGACCGACCTCCGCAATGGATTGATATATTATTTATTGGGATGTTTAAAAAATGGTGACGCTCAGGCATTGGATTCGTATAAATATGAATTGGCATATGACTTTCTTTGGCAGTTGCATGGAATACATGATGTCACTACATATTTTTCAAAGATACGGTTGTCAACATCTTCAATTCTGCCTGCACATGAGACGAGACTTTGGGGAGATACATTTTATATACAGTGGTTGTCTAAGTGGCTCAATATATCAATTGGAATGTGGTCATTGACAAGAAAAACAAGATATCTACTATTCAACATAACTGCATCTAGCGATCCATATTGCATTTTGTTCCATGATGCCAATCCTGTCAGTGGTCATTATGAACCACTACTGTATAGAAAATTATCCATACGCAATATTGGAGGACCTCATATTTACTTGTCCCTCATTTGAAAAGACCTTGAATCGTAATGGAAACAAATTATGCACCGTGTACACCGCCATGGCTTGCAGATAGAAACAACTATTGCATCTAGTTGTGGAGATAGTCTATTCAATGCAATTTGCTATTTGGTAGCAACATAGTTTGATGTGAATTTTCTACGGCTTTACACTGTACAATCCTTTTGTAATGCAATTATAGGTGGAAGCGAACAATATTTTAGCTGTTTGCATCAACACCTTTTTCCATATCTCCTAGAAAATATGCCGACAATTGGAAGTTGGAAAGAATACCTTGTAAACATGGCATTGCCATATGAAAAAGGAAATGTAGAGGGTGGAAGATTCTGTTTGCAATGACTATCTATCATATTCAGAGTAAATATATAGGTTTGGTCGACCCTTCCAGATGACAGTGTCCATTCCTAGTGTATTGATTCAAACTACGATCGAACAATTGACATCGTCTTGTTGAAAACAAATACGCCACATATCTATTATCAACCTTTGATGGGAAATACCACTGGTTTAGGGTCCACTGTCCATGCCACCCAAACCGCATCGAATGTGCATACCCGTAGCATGCTATTTAATGAGAATGAAACCCGTCCCAGTTGTGATGAGGCCATACAGGGCTTAAACAAAAAACGTAGACTAACTTATCACAACTTGAAAAAGGTCATACGTGAAACTCATACCAGTTGTGATCAGGCCATATAGGGATTAAACAAAAAATGTAGACTAACTTATCACAACTTGAAAAAGGTCATACATGAGAGGAAAAAATACATTAGTGGTATGGGAAATACTATTGGTTCAGGGTCCAGTGTCAATTCCATCCAAACCACATCGAATCTGCATAAGCGTCGCATGCTATTTAATTAGAATGAAACTCATCCCAATTTCCATGAGGTCATCCTGGCCTTGAACAAAAAACATAGACTAATTTATCCCGACTTGAAAAAGGTCATACGTGAGAGAAAAAAATACATTACTACGCTTCCTTCTAGACAGAAACTGACATGTCACAACCTAAAAAAAATTGTTCGTGCACAACACAAGAGAAGCAGGCACGATCACATATCCCACAATGGTCATGGCACTGTCCGAGAGGAAAAAATCACATTTCAGGGGCTAGAACCAACGCCATGCACTGCTACAAATGAAAACCAACAAACACTTTCTACGCATACTTCCCTACGGAAGAAATATGTAAGACAAACCTATGTGAAACAAATCAAAGACACTCCTTCAATTACATGTGCAATTTGCGATCAATTGAATTTCACAAAAAACACTAAGTATTTCACGCCTTATTTGGAAGAAGAATACCTTCACTTGACACTAAATGATAAAACATTTTCCAGTGGCAAGATTTGTCTTCCATGAAAATGGTCACTTGAAAATGAAAAACTGCCACAGTTTGCAACGCCTGACCAAATAAGATGTAATACACCACTACCAGCTGTAAGTGCGCTTACATAAATGGAAGAGAGACTTGTGTCTTTGTGAATTTCATTTGCACAAATCAGACCCTTGGGATATAAACAACCCCAAATGGGCTGAACATGATCAATTATTAATGTACCTTTCCAACTAGATGTTGTGAAAAAAACCTTTCTACAATTCATTAGCGATACAATGACAATTGTTGTGGCTCTCAAAAGATGCTTGCAATACAAGATTGCATATTAGACAGGTAAAGTGCATGTGCATGTTGTCATGAAAGCATTAAAAGAATTATGTTCCAGGGCCTTGTACAAAGCACAAAACATTTGTATAAATGAGAACCGAAACAATTTTCTCGGAGAAGGGGATGGCAACTCTGCACATACTCTCGAAACTGCTAGTGAATTTGATACAAGTGATTAATCGGATACTGAAGCACCTATTGAGACATTGGTAGATGAATTCACTGATTCACAACGCATTCGTGACTTGCAAGACAAGATTTTTGAAATTGCACCTGCTGAGGGGAAACGTCCACTTGGGATATTCAAGGACAAATTTGCTGAGGAAATGAACTTCCCAACATTTTTCTATGGAGATCCATGTCCTAGTGACATTACAGAACAATTCAATTACCATAAAATAGTTCGATGGGAGCTACTACATTCAAGTGGTGACTTCTCCTGTCACATAACAATTTTTTTTTTCAAAACAACGCGCATAATAATAGAGCAAGTGTTGTCTTGCATGTGGGTGCGAATAAGAAAAGGCCAGCTACAAGGAAGAAAGTTTTTGGCCAAAGATGTCAAGTACAAAGTAAACCTAGAAAAAATCTTGAAATCTGATATTGGATACATAGATTTCAAAAACATTCGCATCTCTCCTGACTATTTGCAACAAAACAAGAAAACTATTTTTGCAATGATCCGACAATTGGGACTGCCAACATTTTTCATCACATTTACAAGTGCAGAGCATCGCTGGGTGCCATTGATGGTTGCGGTATCTAATTTGCATAAGAACAAGAAACATAAAAAAACAAAATGATACACTGGAAAATGATAGCATTGTCTACCTCATAAGAAAAGACCCAGTGACATGTACTTGCTACTATAGACATAGAATAAATGCTTTGAGACAATTGATATTCCATGATGAAATGTTTTTTGGAAAAATATCAGACTACATTTTTGTGACTGAATTCTAGAATAGGGGGAGTGAGCATGACCACACACTGTTGTGGATAGAGGGTGCACCGATCTATGGAGCTGAAAACAACTCATAGATCGAACAGTTTGTGGACAAATACATAACATGCAACACATATCATTTGGATCTAGAACTTGCCAAAGTTCATAGACATTATCATACAAAAAGTTGTAAAAAATGAAAAAACTCACATTGCAGATACAACTTCCCCGTGTCACCAATGAGAAAAAAAAGAATCATAGAGCCACTTAGTTTAGAGGACAATGTTTTCATTGAGAAATCTAGATCCTTGTTCGCATTTCTAAAACAACGAGACTTTGATGGGTTAATGAGCTTCGATGACTTCTTGACAGAGCTAAATCTAACAGAAGATGAGTACATCCAAGCCATACAATGTATGCTTAAACAACCAACAGTTTTCCTTAAACAAAAACTTTCCCATATCTGGAACAACAATTTCTCCAAGGACATGCCAGTTATGTAGAATGCAAATACAGATGCGCAATATGTCCTCAATGCATATGCTGCAACATCGTACTATACCTCGTATATGACAAAGGTTGACAAATCTATGAGAAGTGCATTCAGAAGAATACAGAAAGAACATGAAATAATTCATATTGATGCTATACAAATGATACGTATGCTTGTTAATACATTACTTAATCTTCAACAAATGTTTTCTCAACAAGAAGTCCACTTTGCACTTTCTCTGCTCCTCAATTGTAGTTCAAGAAAATGTGTCTTCATAAACACATCTCCACTTGAGAAACACACATTTGTGCTTAAACCACCATCTTTTCTAGAACAAGAGACTGACAATTCAGAGGACATGCTATGTCGCTCTATTATTTATCATTACCTCCAGCGTCCATATCCTATTAATCATATCTTCTTAGCAGAATTTGTATCGCATTACAAAAAATATGGTGCACCCATATCAAAAATAAAAAAAACCCTCTATGAAACGGTTTGTCAAATACAACAAACATACTAACTATTAAAACTGTTGTAGAGAAAAACTGTTGTTATACATTCCATTCAATGAAAATGAAAACACATAAAGCATAACTTCCCAACATGGGAAGCTGCGTATGTTCCCTCTGAGACTATAGTGCAAACCAATGAATCTAGATTTACTTATAATGTTAATCCAACATGGGATGATCTAGAAAGTGTAGTTAATGAACTAGAAAACCCTAACAATCTTGATGAGACATTCACAATCCGAAAAACAACCAGAACTCCCTGCGAGTCCTATGAATTACAAGCAGATTTGCCTCATCCTTGAGTAGGAAACATTGAAAAACATATCAATATTGGCTTTCAAGTCACAAAACATCCTTTCCTTATTGAAAATAATGAATACCACAGAATCAGACGCCTGTTGAATCGAGAACATCAAACAATTCTAAAGGACATTGTGCTTAAAAAATGTTTGAGCATTCACACTCCTGTGCACTTGTTCCTTATAGGCGGAGTAGAAATAGGCAAGACATTCACAACAAAATCACTATTCCAAATGCTTATACGAATCTATGATTCAAACAATTCCTATGATCCTATGAAACCAAAGGGCCTAATAGTTGCATACACAAGAAAATATGCATATAATGCAAGTGGAACAACAATCCACTCTGCATTTTTTATGCCTTTTAACAAGTCACAGTTTCTTCCACTCAACAAGGAAATGTTAGATACCTTGTCTAAGATTTATGACGAACTGCAACTTGTCTTCATAGATGAGGCATCTTTGATTGGAAGTCGCTTCTTGTATTCCATTGACAACCGGATAAGAAACATAAAACATGTGCACACGAAGTACTTTGGAAACATTGACATGATATTCTGTGGGGATCTTTACCAGGCACAACACATCCAATATTCTTTGATATTTGAACAACCTACGGTTAACATGCAAATAGTGACGTGTGAATTCTGGAAAGACAATATTAAATACTTTGAATTTCATACCACAATGCACTAGACAAATGAAACATTTATTGAAATTCTGAATAGAATGCGGACAAACAACCAACCACATGATGACTTAACATATATCAATTCGAGGTGCATGCGACTTGCACCAACAAACCCAAACTTCCCTTACATGTTCTACACGAATAGGGATGTTGCAATGAATAACAGGTTCATGCCATGGATCATGCTTGGCGATGATATCTTCATCAATTCAATTGACCTCGAAGAAGACAACCATGGAAATGTGCCACGTCATGAACATACAACAACTTTACCTTTGCAATTTGTCCTGAAAGTAGACATACTGGTTGAAATATATGCCTACAACTATGATTCACAAGATGGCTTGGTCAATGGTGCAGATGGAATACTCAAAGGCTATACCAAAACAAAAAAACTTGATGTCCTCTGGATTAAGTTCCATGAATCGCATATAGTCCACCAACAAGCAAACAAGTTGTATTATCTATATAATTCAAACACTACAATCAATTGGACACCTATCTTGTGAATATCAAAACTAGTATGGACATCAGCAAAGATAGGTCGACTGAATATTCGAAAACAATTTCCAATTAAACTTGCATATACACGTACAGTCCACAGATCGCAAGGACTAACACTTGATAGTGTTGCATTTGAGCATGCTAGAATTCGAATACATGGACTTGTATACACAACATTGTCCTATGTCAGAAGTATAGACTCCTTGTATTTACTAAGTCCTCTTACAAAAGATAACTTCAAAGTCAAACACAAAGTTGATATTGAGATGCAATGCCTCAGGACTACTGCAAAGTGGCATCTATAGTATGATTACCAATCCATACAAACAAACTCATATGTATCAATTCTCTCACTTAGCACACGCAACTTACATGCACATATGGATGATATACTCAATGACTATGACACAATGCAATCCGATATTCTATGCTTACAGGAAACATACATGGCATTATGCATGCAAAACAAGAATTTTCCAAATCATAGTTGCATATCGAGTTAAATTACACATGGGGTGATGATATTGGTGAAAAAACATGTCACAATTTTGGAGCAAATACATTTCTAAGAAAACAATGTTGAGATGGTGCTTGCAAAAGTATTTTTCCATGGATCAGAAATTGTAATACTAAATCTCTATGTTGCTCCCCATGCAACATTCTCTAACATACTAAATGTTCTTTCCAATGCATTGGACCATTTTCATCTGAACGAAACCATTGTCATTGTAGGAGACTTCAATATTGACATACTACAAAATAATGCCAGAACAAAAGAATTGGAAAAATACATGTGCAAATAGAGTTTCCACTTTCTTTTGAACAAACAAGCCATGTACAAAACACACTTATTGACCATGTATGGTCGAATATGTCCACTTCTCAATACAACGTCTTTATCTTAGACACATACATGTCTGATCACGATATAATTGGTATTTCACTTGAATTATGAGAGATACATCAAACATATTGCATAATCATATTTCTATGTTTCAAAGCATATATGTTTAGCTTGTTGCAAAAAACTAAGTTATCCAACTTCTTGGTTTTCCCTGGTTTGTACACACACTGGTCTAATCACGATACAATTGGTATTGCACTTGAATTATGAAATATACATCAAACATATTGCAAAATCATATTTCTATGTTTCAAAGCATATATGTCTATCTTGTTGCAGAAAACCAAGCTATCCAACTTAATAGTTTTCCCTTCTTTGTAATTGATTTTGGGCACAAACTTGTTTTACACAAATTTTTATATATACACAAACATGGATGAACAAAAAAAACAAAAAACAAAAATTGTACATTCTTCTAACACTATCTGTTACTCTATTCCTTTTATTCTATTGTATTTACTCTATGGACATATTCCTTGCTTTTTTCTTTACATGTCAACTTATGTTCATGTCCATTTTGTTTTGTGTTTTTTTTCATATAAACAAATTGGAAAACTGGACACGACAAAGAACTCTTAACCAAAAGTGTAGACTAATCCATGCAAAGGTGAATATTTCTACCGGTGTTCCAGATCCAATTATCTGTTTCTGGTTCTATGCTTAGTCACATATTTATGCTCGCGAGTATCCGGGGTGGCGGAGTGAAAAATTCTACATCCGTCTATATCTTCACATCACGCTTCCGACCGACCGCAATTCATTTCCACACTTATCCAATTTTATGGGAGCAGGTTCCCCTGAAGGCATTACCGAACTCCCATGCCCCGTTTTTGGATATACATCTTGCACCCAAAACTCCGGTTATCTACAATTCAACCCCAGACTCCTCCAACTCGCAAGCCTCACTCTGCCTACGATAACTTTGTCTGACTGGCCCGCCTTTCCATACTTAAGACCAAGTGTTGTTCTGTGATGCATAAAGTTCTTTACTCCATTTTTTTTCTCTTCTATACTTGTCTCTTTTTCTCTTTTCTTATTCCCCTCTATTATCCGTTTCTGCTTCTATACATAGTCGCATGTCTATGCTCGCGGGTTCCCGGGGTTGTGGACTTAGAAATTATATATCCATCTATATATTCACATCACAGGTCCGATCGACTGTTGTTCGTTTCCATACTTATCCAATTTTACGCCCGTCGGTTCCCAGCTATGCCCTATGGAACTCTCATGCCCCATAGTTGATGTGTTTCTAACGCTTGACAACTAGCAAGCAAAGTATTCTTCTATCAAGCATAAAGTTCTTCGCTCCCTTTCTTTTTTYCCTCTTCTTAGTCAGATTTCTATGATAGCGGGTTCCCAGGTGGCGGACTCACAAATTATATATCCATCTATATCTTGACATCACGAGTCTGAMCGACCGCTTTCATTTCCTTACTTAGCCAATTTTATGGCCATGTGTTACCGAGTAGGCGTTATCAAACTCTCATGCCCCATGYTCAGAGTATACATCTTGCATCCAAAACTTGGKTGATCTACAATTCGACCACGAACTCCCAGGTTCAAAAAATTACCAAAGAATTTTTCACTCCCCTCCATCCCCGCCACCTTCACCCCTTCCTAATGCACATTAAATATGATTTTACTAGTGACAACTCACCACARATGTTCGAAAATATTGGCATTAATACACGGAAAKCTCGAGGACATCTCCCATTAAAATGCATTAATGGGAGAATACTATGGAATCTGATTAGTTTCTTATTTTAGTTTTCAAGGCATCATCATAGAAAGAATGCAATATTGTGTTGGCCCCCTGTCATCTACAAAGGTGTTGACATGATGCCCCTCTTTAGTATTGTGCATATATTACAGGTTCACATATTTGARAGTATGCTTGCATATGAAAATGTTGCTCCACCCTTCCAATTTGAACATAGTTTGCATTTGGGCCACAAAGAATACTAATAAAATAAAATAATATGAAAATTGTTTAAGTAAATATAAACAAATTATCTTCTAACTTGAACCTGGTTTTCTCAAGATCCAGGTATATTACAAAGCTGACAATGTTTTCCCCGCCTTTCCATACTTTCTCGATTTGCCTACCATCTTCGCACACTTTCCCAATGAAAATTGATTACGCTTTTATTAGATTTGAAAAGATTTGCATTAATGAGGCCAAAGTTGGATGACATCTCCCATTAAAATGCATTAAACAAATATTTACAAGAGATTATATTACCATCCTCCTGTGTTCATTCTAAATACTATCACACAATTACTACCACATGTAGCTATATAAACAAATCTTTATCAAAACATTAGCTTTTATCACATGCACCCCTCGTGCACCCCAGTCGCTTGAAGTAAGTCATATTTGGATCCATCAACTAAACCTACCTGTAGAGGTCAATATTATGGCATCTGATTTTTATTTATTTATTTATTTTTATTAGGTATATGGATGTTCAACTCAAAAAAATTGTTATTTACTTCAACTTTTTGAAAGAATTGTACCCCGACTTTCCATACTTAGTGGATTGTTCAGATCTTGTTCTCACAGATTCGCGGGTTACCGGGCTTCCAGGTACACAAAAGTTTTGAAGTAGTTTTCGTTGTCGTCCATCCGCACCAACTTTGTGCACTTCCCAATGCACATTAATTATGCCTTTATTAGTCATGACTCACCAGACACATCGAAAATATTGGCATTAAAAGGAAAAAGGTCGAGGACATCTCCCATTAAACACATTGAACCAAGATTTACCGGAGATTATATTATGATCTTGCAGCGTCCATTTTAAATACTATGAGGAGAAACGAAATGTTCTCATCACCTTATGGTTGTAGCTCGACAACATTTATGTGGAGATACCCTGAATATTTTTAGGCGCGAGGACCAGAGTTTTCAGTGGTCCATAGATTATGACTACTACTTGTCCCCTTCTTCCCAAAAGAAAGTTATCTCGACATCTAGAATTGCAGCAGAAAATTGTGTCCCCGAATTTTTTTACTTTAAGGAGTTGGTCATGTGCTGCGCCAAGAACTATATTTCGAACCAGTGGATTATCCAGATGGGCAACCATTCCCAAGTCTCCCTATCGCATCAAGTATTTCGAAAGAGGTTAACACTTCTCGACCCAACGACTACTTTCAAGGGCGAGAGTTGTAGACAGTTCTTAGAGAAGCATTTTAATGAATTGGACCTCTTGCCTAAGTTCTTACAGAACCCAATGGGTGCTCCTCGGGAGATAGCCATATTACAGGTTATTGCATTTAAAAACATTTTTCGGAAAATTGCATGGATTTTCACGAGGATAACGAGACAAGAAAATGCAACCAACATCTCTCGGATCATTCTGTATATTTTATATTTTATGGTCAAGGAAGAAACTGTCTTCCATTTTTGCAAGTTGATTTCCATTGAAATCTCTTCCCACTTATTGCAATACAGAAGGCATAAGAAATTCTTTATGTCATCTTATTTAATTTTTGTCGTGGTGAATTGCTACCCATTCCCTAAACTATCTATGTGTAAGAAGTTGAACTATGAATTTGACCTAGTAACATTCTCATACCAGATATTATGGAGACACATCTCTTGCCAACATTTTTATAAAGTCTTTAATGATTTTGTTTCAGTTTTTAAAGCATTGATGTTTGGAAAGTATATTCCCCGGTTGTCCAGCTGACAATCTTCCTGGATAGGAAGGCACACTAGAAGAAATGGAGAACTATAATGTTATAAGGATTTTTGGGTCTAAACAAAATCCTTGCTTCCTTCCATGTCACATATATGGTACAATGTTTTTTGATGGAATAACAAGGCAGTACATCTACTGGCTTCATTTTTACCATGAAAAAAGAAAAAGTCAATTCATCTCTCTGCCTTGGAAAGTCGGGGATTTCATGGTCAGGCACCACTTCAATAGTTCTTTCACTGACACTATCCTGAATGAACTCGGTGCTAGTACCAATGACTCTCCCAAGAAGAAACGAAAAGGCCCGGGTGAAAAAAGTGCCCAATCCCTAACCGCCACACCCAAGACCACAACATCTCGGAGCAATACTCCAACGACCTACCCAAGTAACAAAATCACACACATCTCTTCAGGTGGAGGAGGAGATAAGAACCCTCCCTCCGATAAAATTGAAAGTTGTCACAAACTTCCCGCGATCAAAAAACGGAAAACAATAGTCCAAGAACAGGAGGGATCGAGGGGAGAAATTGATATCCACAATCTCTCCCTCAAAGATATGGAACTAGAAATTGACATTGAAAAAATATTCCCTGACAACGACCAACTAGAGAGCATTGCTCCGTACAATCCTGGGATGGAAATAATTGGCATAGATACATTGGACAAAGAAGATTCTTTTGCATTTCAGAGCGTTGTTTTTTACAACGAATCCAAAAAATTGATTATTGAAAAGAAAGATGTAAAGAATAAGAAAGGGAAATCTCATTTAGATATCAACCTATGCAACATGCACCCTTCCCAGATCCCCCAGATACACCGAGCAACTGGAGACACTCTAGACAACTCTATTAGCGGCCTTGAAATGAAAAACGTCATGTTAAAGGAGCGAATCAAAGAATTGGAGGCAACTCTAATGCCTCTTCCACTGTTTGCTACTCCTTTGGAAATGGTCAGGCCACCGCACCTATGGAAAAGTTAAAAGGATCAAAAAGCCTTCTCACATCGTCCCCAGGCTATGTGGAAAATAATATAAACAAAAGAATGGAATTAATAACAGAGGCTTGGGAGATGTTTCTACCTCGATGCAGTTTTACCATTTGGTGTTAAAGTTACGGGTATGATGGAATTCATAAGAAGACATGAGGATCTCCCTTCCCTGGATCGAATAGACCAGCTAAACGCATGCTGGAAAGAAAAGGTAAAGAACCTCAATGGTATTGTTCAAGCATGTAGCTAGGCATATCTAGAAGAGACAAACTATTCAATAAGCTAACTGAGATAGATCTAGTTGCCAACACCAATGAAGTCCAGGACCCTAAATTGATATTCAACTCATTTTTTTTAACCAAGCAAGCATTTGATGATCAATTTCATATCTATAAAAAACTATCATTTGAAAATTTCTATCGATTTCTTGAATATGGTGAAGATGACGTGAAAACATGGCTAGTCGGGTATGCGATTAAAAACCAAGATGATCAAGAAGCATTGCACAACCTGTCTATTGATATAAGGGACTTTGAAAGTGAATTGTTCGATATAAAAATCCATCATGAAATCAACGTAGTGCCCATGAGGAGATACATCGAAGAATGGTTCAAAAAGTTGTCAACCAGATTACCAATGGAGGTCAAAGCCGAGGAAAGCCATAAAAGGACATCAAAAAGAAAATGACAAGGCATGGGACACCATCATAGTAAGTTGATACTGATCAAATTCTTCTGTCTCCATCCACTTACTCTAACAAATCTTTAACCAAGGACTAACAATTTTCTCTTTCTTCTTGCCAGGTCTTCTTGTTTCCATCACTGACTTTTTTCTTTCTACAAAATTCATTCTTGTACATCTTTTCTTTGTAGTCCGCGACAGTCCCAATCCCAGTCATTATGTCAAGCGCATTTTTATTTCAAAGAATATGTAATGAACTATATATTTTTTTACAAATCTGAAGACAACTATTTTGGGGAAATATTCTCAATTGTATTTTGTGAACCAATTTATCTGAATATAAATATTTGAGGTTGTTATATGGTGATCTTCAATGTTTGGTGTTGTTATTTGAAATTTGTATTTCTTCTTAAAATTCACTCATTTCCTTGTACATGTTCCTATTCTATATTGTGCATATATTACAGCTTCCTATATTTCAGAATATTCTTCGATATACAAAATGAAAAGTCATATATTTTTTTCTTTATTGCTTCCGGGTTTGAGCTAAAATTGTGAGCCCAAAACACCATTCAAAATCGAACATGGTTTACATTTGGACCAAAAATAATCTATTAAGATACATTCATATGAATACATTTTAAATAAATATAAACAACATCCCTTTAAACTTGAACTTGATTTTCTCGGGCCCCTGGATTTCCTGCGGGTTGACTAGTTAGCAAACTGCCAAATCCTCATCTCCTTCTATATCTTCACATCAATAGCCTGACTGACCACCATCCCTTTCAACACTTAGCCAATTATCTCACCGGGGCGACCCAACTTAGCGCTATCAAATTATTATGCCCCATGTTCTGTGTTATACATCTTGCACCCAACACTTATATGATATACATTTTGCACCCAACAATTATGTGATACACATTTTGTATCCAACACTTCTGTCATTTACAATTCGACCCCAGACCACTGGAACTCGAAAGCTTCACTATACCTGGGTTCTCAACTTTCAAAACATTTATCGCTCTCTTCAATCCTTGTCACATTCCCACCATCCTCAATGCACATTCATTATGATTTTACTATCGAAAACTCAGTACACATGTTCACTTGTTGGCATTAACAAGAAAAAAACCTATTCAACAATGATTTACAGGAGCCCGACCGACCTCCGGGTTGGCGCTATTATAAATCTTGCACCCAAAACTTGCGTCATCTACAGTTTCTCCATATACATCTTGCACCCAAAACTTGGGTCATCTACAGTTTCTCCATATACATCTTGCACCCAAAACTTTAGTCGTCTACAATTCATCCAAAAATTCGAACATGGTTTACATTTGGACCAGAAATAATCTATTAAGATACATTAATATGAATACATTTTAAATAAATATAGACAAAATCTCTTTAAACTTGAACCTCACTTTCTCCAGCTCCTGGATTAGTCGTGGGTTCTCGGGTTAGCTAATCTCCATCTATATCATCACATCATTAGCTCGACCGACCACTGTCCCTTTCAACACTTAGCCAATTATCTCACCGTCGGGTCCCAACTTAACACTATCGAATTCTTATGCTCCTTGTTCCGTGATATACATATTGCACACAACACTTCCATAATATACATCTTGCACACAACACTTCCGTGATATACATTTTACACCCAACACTTCTGTGATTTACAATTCGACCCCATACTCCTGGAATTTATTGTTCACTTAAGTTTCAAACCATTTATCACTCTCTTCAATCCCCACAACATTCCCACCCTTCCCAATGCACATTCATTATTCTTTTACTAGCGACAACTCAGCACACAAATTCGCTATTCAACTGTGATTTACGATAGTCCGACCAACCGCCGTTGCTTTTCATACCTAGCCAATTCTATGGCCGTCGGTCCCCGGGTTGGCACAAGTTAATATGTCAAAGTCATGCAAGAATGTATCAAGAGCACAATCACTCCCACAAGTTGCGATAAAAACTAATCTTCAACAAAGCATTTTCTCACAACCTTTTTAATGGTAAAAGCACAATAGAAAACAAGTAATTGGATAAAATATTGGACTAGAAAATGATGGTTTTTCAATGGGGCTTTCCAAGTATATGCAATAAGTATACAACTCCAGAAACATACAGAAAATATCTTTCCAGGAAATGGAATATCTATTACAGATTTGAATATATTAGCCCTTGTTTTCCCTCTTCTATACTTAACCAAATTCTCGTTTCTCTTTTCCCTCTACTTTCTCCTTCTTGTTACTTAGTCATTTTACCAAAAATGTGTAGTTGCACGGGTTGGCGGACTCATGGCTTCACATTTTCACTCGTTATTTTATATTGCGACTCCGACCAACCGCTTCCCCATTCCATACCTAGCCACATTTCCAATCACGGATTCTCAGGCAGGCGGGCTCTAGATTGCACTTCCATTGTTCTGTGACCTCCAAAGAGCACCCAGAATTCCGTGATATACAAATTTACAACCAAACTCTCACATCATACCCTCTTTCCCATTACACATTTTTCACTCAAAAGTTTCAAGAGCTACAATTTGACCGTCAGGTCCTCACGTCTCCTATGGAACTATTGTCACCCCATTTTGAAGCTCATCCATCCACTTTCCATACTTCACCATTTGTTCGAATCTCTTTCGCGGATCGTCGGGTTAGTGGGTTCACGAAATATCCAATTCCTAATCGTTGTTTCCTGTGCCTGCCACCTTCGCACTTCTTTCAAGTATGCAATAACTGAAGTTTAATGCTGACAGCTCCAGAAACATGAAGAAAAGATCTTGCCAGGAAATGGAATATCTATTACAGATTTTAATATATTATCCCTTCCTTTCCCTCTTCTATACTTAACCAAAATCCCGTTTTTTTCCCATTTAATTTCTCTTTCTGGTTATTTAGTCGTTTTTTCCAAAAATGTCTAGCTGTACGGATTGGCGGTCTCATAGGTTCACATTTGCACTCGTGCTTTTATATCCCGACTCTGACCAACCGCTTCCCATTCCATACATAGAAACTTTTCAGATCACGGATTTCCTAGTAGGCAGGCTCTACATTGCACTTCCATTGTTCTGTGACCTGCAAACAACACCCAGACTTTCATGATATACAAATTCACTGTCAGACTCCCACATCATACCCTCTTCTGTGATACACAGTTTGCATTCAAAATTATTCCGTGATACATAGATTTTAATATATTATCCCTTCCTTTCCCTCTTCTATACTTAACCAAATTCCCGTTTGTTTTTCCCCTTTACTTTCTCTTTCTGGTTATTTGGCCGTTTTTCCAAAAATGTCTATTTGTGCGGGTTGGCGGGCTCACGGGTTCACATTTGCACTCGTAATTTTATATCCCAACTCCGACTGACCACTTCCCATTCCATACCTAGCAACTTTTTAGATCGCGGATTTCCAGGCAGGCACACTCTAAATTGTACTTCCATTGTTCTGTGACCTGCAAACAACACCCGAACTTCTGCGATATACAAATTCACTGTCAGACTCCCACATCATACCCTCTTCCGTGATACATAGTTTGCACTCAAAAGTTTTGAGACCTACAATTTGACCTTCGGGTCCTCACATCTCTTGGGTAACTATTGTCACCACATTTTCAACCCCGTTCGTCCGCTTTCCATACTTGCCCATTTCTTGGAATCTCTTTCGCGCCTCCAATTCCTAGTCATTTTTTCCTATGCCCGCCACCTTCACACTTCTTTCCAACTATGCAATAACTGAGATTTAATCCTAATGGCTCACCATGCCTCTAGGAGATAGTCATAGTAATTGTTCATAGACAAATTGTTCAAAAACATGTAGAAAATATCCTTCCAGGTAATGGGATATCTATTACAAATATCAATATACTAGGTATAATTTGAATATTGTTTCCCTATTGCATACTCAACGATTTTTTTTCTTGCAGGTTCCTAGACAGGCGGACTGCACTTCCAATGTTCCTTGACTTGCAAACAACACCTCAGCTTCCACAATGTACAAATTGACTTCCGAACTCCCAAATCATCCCCTCTTCCGTGTTACACTTTTTTCACTCAAAATTTCTGATACATACAATTTGACCGTCGGGGCCTCACGTCTCCTCGGGAACCCTTGCCACCCTATTTTGAAGCTCGTCCAACCTCTTTCCACACTTGGCCATTTCTTGGAATCTCTTTCGCGGATCATCGAGTTGGCGGGTCCAGAAAATTTCCAATTCCTAGTCACTTTTTCCTGTACCCGCTACCTTCACACTTCTTTCCAAGTATATGAAATAAGTTTACAACTTCTTCAAAAACCTGTATAAAAGATCTTGCCAGGAAATGGGATATCTATTATAGATTTGAATATATTATCCCTTCTTTTCCCTCTTCTATACTTAACCAAATTTGCGTTTCTCTTTTCCCTCTACTTTCTCCTTCTTATTACTTAGTCGTTTTACCGAAAATGTCTAGTTGCGTTGGTTAGCGGACTCATGGCTTCACATGTGCACTTGTGCTTTTATATCACAACTCCAACTGACCGCTTCCCCATTCCATACCTAGCCACATTTCTAATCACAGATTCCCGGGCAGACGGGCTCTAGATTGCACTTCCATTGTTTCGTGACCTCCAAAGAGAACCCAAACTTCCTCCATATACAAATTTACAGCCAGACTCTCACATCATACCCTCTTCCCCATTACACAGTTTTCACTAAAAAAATTGGAGAGCTACAATTTGACCATCGGGTCCTCACGTCTCTTGATTATCTCCTGTAAACCTATTTTGAAGCTGGTCCGATCACTTTTCATACTTGGCCATTCCTTGCTTTCTCTTCCCCGTCTCCATCACCTTCGCACTTGTTTATAATAAAACAAATGTTAATATATATATATATATATATATATATATAAGGTCTTGTTTCTAAATATGCAATTAGTAAGCTTTAATGCTAACAACTCATCATGCAGGAACTATATATATTGTCATTGATGAGTGAAAGGATCGAGAATATCTTTCATTAATATGCATTAAACCAAGATTTGCAAAGGGTTTTATTATCCCTTCTGAGTGTTAATTTCAAATATCATGGAATGTCATTCGCACGTCGGCAGCTTGGATCGTTCACGAAACCTCCAATCCTTAATTGCTCTTCGTTGTACCTGCCACCTTCGCACTTCTAAGTATGCAATAATTAAGCTTGACTTCTAACATCTCATCATCCAACACCCATAGAGATTGTCATTAATGAGCGAAGAGCTCGAGGAGATTTCCCATTCACACGCATTGAACCAACATTTCCGGGGGGTTATATTATCCCCTCCAATTGTTCATTTCAAGCATCGTATGGAGAAAACGAACATTCTCATAAACTAATGGCACCAGCTCAACAACATTTATGTGGAGATACAATGAACATCTTCAAGCATGAGGACCAAAACTTTTGGTGGTCCAAGGCATATTCTTACTACTTGTCCCCTTCCGCCCAGAACAAAATAATTTGGACCTCTGGGATTGCTTGTGCAGGTTGTGTCCCTGAAGTTTTTGACTGTAAGAAGCTGGTCTCTTGCTAAGGGGATAAATATATTCCAGACCAAATAATTATTCGACTGTGGAACCACTCCTCTGTTTATTTGTCGCCTTAGGTCTTCTGCCAGATGTTAATATTGTTGTAGCCAACATTGACATTCAAAGGAGAAGACTCCAGAAAGTTCCTAAGAAAGCATAATAACGGGTTGGACCTCTTGCCCAAGTTTCTGGAAGACCCGATGGAAGTTCCTAAAGATATCACAGACTTGCAGGTTAGTTCATTTAAAAATCCATTCCAACAATTTGTCTGGTTGTTTACAAGAATAACGGGACATGAATCCACAACAAATATTTCCCGCATGGTTCTTTATATTTTGTATTTCAAAGTCAAGTAACAAGCCATTTTTATTGGGGGAAGCTAATTTCCCATGAAATCTGTTCCCAATTGTCAAGCTTCAAAAAGGACAAGAAATTTTATATGTCATCCTACTTGGTTTTTGCAATATCTCATTACTGTCGGTTTCCAAAACTGCCCCTGTCCAGGAGGGTAAACTGGGAATTTGACCCATTAACCTTCTGGTGCCAGTCCTTGTGGAAGCACAAGGCCTCCCACTGTTTTTATGAGGTTTTTAATGACTTTGTATCTATTTTCAAAGTCATGTTATTAGGAGAAGATGCTCCCCGCATATCTAACTAGGACACCAAGGTGTTGGACAAGAAGGGGGCGCTTGAAGCAATGGATGATTACAGTGTGATAAGAATTTTTGGCTCCATGGAAAAAACTACACTCCTTCCATGTCATATTACAGATATAATGTTTGTTACAAAAATAGCAAGGCAATCAACTACTAGTTGCATCTATTCCATGAGAAGAGAAAAAAAGAGTTTATTCCTTTGCCTTGGATGACATCGTTGTAAGGTACGTCAACAAAAACGATGAATTCGCAGCACATTTCAATAACATGAACCTGAGATATGTTGAAAAGCTAAGAGGGTTCGACCATAAGAATTTTTTTTTAGAACATTTACTTACAGTTGGCCTCGACAATTCTTTTTTCCAGAAACACCTGGGTGAAAATAGAAACACTTGCGACAACACTCTTTCTTCTGATGCCGACAACCTAGACACATTGCAAAGCACCACTGAATTGTACAAGCAACAAAGTAAAGGCCCCGGTGAGCAGAGTGTTCAATCACCGCAAAGCACGACATCCCGGAGAAACGCTCCAAAGGCCTACTACAGTAACAAAGAAACCCAAAGTTCTTCAAACAGAGGAGGATATAAAAACCCTCCTCACCCTAAAATTGATAGTTCTCACAAGCTTCCCATGGAGAAGAAGAGAAAAAAAATTGTAGGGCAGGAGGAAGAGCCCGAAATTGAGAGTGAGAACATGGAACTTGACACTGATCTGGATAGCATATTCCGCAGCCTTGATCAGCCGAGAGACGTGATCCAATATATTCTCCCAATGGACATAGTTGATACCAAATTTTTTTACGAAGTTGAATCCTTCGTATTCCAGAGCGTTTTTTTTTACAAGTCTAAAAAATTAATTATTGAAAAGAGAGATGTAAAAAAAAAACCAAAGGAAAATCTCGTTCAGAGGTTGACCTTGCGAACATGCGACCATCCCAAATCTCTCAACTTCACAGAGAAATTGAAGATTCTCTTGATGATTCCATTGGATTCATTGAGGCCGAGAATTCCAGACTAAACGGTCGGGTCAAGGAATTGGAGGAAGCTTTGATTCCTATTCCATTTCTTTCCAGTCCTTTAGTAATAGCCATGCTCGACACCCATGCAGTCAAGTTAAAAGGATCCTCTAGCCTCCTCAGATCGTGTAGAGGATATGTGGAGAATAATATCAAGACAAGAATGGAACTAATTACTAAGGCCTGGGAAACATCACAAACTATGGCTTCCCTTGGAACGAGGGAACATAATATTCTCGAACATTTGCAGACGGATTTAAAAAATGAAAAAAGTTTCTATTTGGACACGGTCATCCCTTTTGGCCTCCATGTAAACAACATGACAGACACGAGAAGAAGAGAACATGATATCCCCTCCAAAATCTAGATCACTCAATTAAAAGCATGCTAGAAAGAGAAGGTGAAGAAATTGCATCTCATTGTCCAATCATGTGAGAAATCCATATCAAAGAAAGAAACATTATTCACAAAGATGACCAAAATAGACTTAGCCAGAAGGACCAATGAGTTCCAAGACCCCAAGTTAATCATCAACTCATTGACCTTAACTAAGCAAGCCTTCGATAAACAAGTTGATATTTTTAAGGCATTTTCTTTAGAAAATTTTTGCAGCATCCTTGAATATGGTGAAGATGACGTGGGAAACCAGCTAGTCGAATATTTGGTATAGAATGAAGACATTGATCAGGCTCTGCGTAATCTTTCTATTGATCTAAGGGAATTAGAAAATGAACTTTTCAACACAAAAATCTGGAATGATATCAACGTCCCCCCTGGAGAAGCTACATTGAAGAATTCATCGAAACAGAGTTGAAGTGGGTCCCTTGAAGCCGAAGAACCTTGAGAAAAAAAGGCATCAACAAGCAAATAACAAAAGAGGTGATAATGTACTATACGTTTGTAAGTCTACTGATCACATCTGCTTTGTTTATCAATCTGGTTATTCCACCTTCTACTTGAATAGAAATCTCTAGCCAAAGATTGATACCTTCCAATTTCTTCTTTTCATGGATTACACTCTCTGAAATTAGCCACTTATTGGCTACGGTCCCTATTTCTTGTATATTATTTCTCTTATGGGCGTTATTTCCACAGTCCTATTTCTTGTACATATTTCTCTTATGGGCCGCAAGAGCCCCAATCCCAGTCTATATGAAAAACGCATTTAAATTTCCAGGAATATGTAACAAGCTATTATTTTTTGATATATTCCAAATAAAACTATTTTTTATCTCCTTTTATATTTATGTGCTCCTAAATTGTTATCTCCAACTATGCTGGATGTCAAGAAATTGTGTTTATTTAATTTGAATTATCTTTTTCTCATGCATATATTTTTCTCTTATTATGCATATAACTTTTTTTGTCCTGGCACATATAGACACAGGTCTATGGAATTGTACTTAACTCTAACCAGTTCAAAATATACATTGAACGGATAAAACATTGAAGAGATAAAAATGCAAAGTAGGAACCAAAATCTCGAGCATAGCAACTCACACCACTGGAAAGAACGAAAATTTCAAACATAGCAAGATGGATTATATAGTTTCAAAAAATAAATGGGACTCTAGAGGCCACGTGCCATTTCTTGCATGGATACCACCTGTGCTTCATGTTGCTTGCCACATCTGCACTGCAATTTCCATCTTCCCCGGGTACTTTTCCCCCATCCCTCTGCATTTATTCCCAAATCAACCCGACAAGGACTGCACTTCCATGCAACACTTGTTTGGATAACAATCGATAATTTTTTTTAAAAGTGGAATCCACATTAAGTTTAAATATCCTTGTTTTATAATTATGGTGGAATTTTTTTAAATACAACTAAGCATTGATATCCTCCGAGATATAAAGTGAATATTTTTATTGGAAAATTATAAAGTTAAAAGAAGTCTTAAGTTGCAAAAAGTATGTTAAGCTCAATAAAATCAAAGAAGTCATAAAGTTTAAAAAATACATGAAGTGAAGATATAATTTACCCCTCACTAAGGTCGAAGTAACTATAGTGGGGTCCTCAATCTGATCTTGCATCAATAATTATTAAAAAAGGGTTCCAAAATTCGATAAAAAGGATCACATTTAAAGATTAATGAAGTCCAAGTAGGCTATTATTATAGTCTAAGGTCCTTGGGTAAATAAAAATTTTATCAGTGGTTTAATATATAATTTAAAAAATAATTGACATTATTCAAAGATATAAAAGGAAGTTCTCAAAGTTAAAAGTTATAAGGAATTGAGTTCAAAAGTTACCAGGAAAACTAAAAGTAATTGATATTATCAAGAAGGTTACTCAAGGTATCAATTAACGTAAATTATCAATGAAATCAAATGGGGTCCAATAATGAGGAAACATGAAGATTCCCTAAAACTTTAGGGAACTTTGCTTCAGTGCTACTTAAGGTCAAAGGGACACTTGGAGGGAAGGATATCACTATTTCTATTGTTCCCACCGGACGTAATAATTATGTTAGTACTAAATTCGTTAACCAGTTAGCAATTTCTAAGTAAAATCTAATTTAAAAAATAGACTTCTGGAATGAGAAACAATATGACATAATATGTTTTAAACTGAATATTGGGGATTATACCTTTGTATCACAATTAACTATTGGATCTTTATGGAGCAATGAGGATGACTTACATCTGGGTTCACCCTGGATGTAAACACTAGGGTCTTTCATCTTAAACATGGAGAATTTGTTTTTGACATTTTCCTATAAGAAGAAGATGATGACATTTCAAGACATTACAATGAAGTCAAATTCGATAGTAACTTCATCAAAATACCTTCAAAATACTTCAAAGGTGATCCTTTGGGAAAATCAAGGATCAATATCAAAGATACAAAAATAATTTGACAAAGTTATTGCAAATAAAAACCAGGAAATTTCTCGTTTAAAAGACCACAATCAAAAGTTACTTAATCAGATCAAGAATTCAAAGGATACAAAACAATGTGTTTAGAGGTTGGGAAAAGAGAATCAACATCTCGAGAAGAAATTATCAAAAGAAGAAGAAGAAAGTTTGTGCTTAATGATCATTAATCAAATATTGTTAGAGCATATCAAAGGACTAAAAGACAGTAGAGAATCGAGACACGAAAAAAGTTGAAATTTCCAAAAATGAAGAGATTGCACACTTAAAGAATCATAATCAAAACCTACTTACGCAAATTAAGAAGCTAAAAAATGATAATAATTCATTGGAGAACAAGCTAGAACAAATCCAAGAGGAAACATCAAAATCCTCGAGTGTAAAAATCCAAGTTGTGGAACAAGGAACAAAAATAGATCCAATCCACATCAAAGCTCAAGATGATGCCAATCCAATTGAAGAAAAAACATATAGAGATGTTGGAGTACAAACAATGGAGGTTATAGGTGTACTTACTGCTATCCCCCATTCCTAGGGTTAACTAAGGAGATGATGTCTATGCCCTCGGGTTGTATACATGGACTAACGAGAGATGGATTGACCTATAGTGTCCACTTACAGAGACGGAGCCCCACCTCACCACCATACTTCTCCATTCTTCATTATGGAATTCACCACACCATATTTCTTCCAGAAGATGGTGGATCTTTCTCCATGAGGTAACCAGTCAGGTATCGTGGTAAGTGTCACTTTAATACTTGGGGCATTTGAATATGTTTCATTGAAACTTCTCTTGATTATGGAACATTTTGCTTGGAAATTATGCTTTTTTCCTTATTTCACCTTGGTGAGTGTCATGATTTCCTAGTAAGTGGACACCCTTGGGGAAATGGTTGTAACTAGGGGTTTTCCTTGAAGGGTTGTTGTACCATCCCCACTCATACTTACCATTTTCCATTACTTCTTCTCTTCTGTGTCCCCATCTTTTAGGTCATTGGGATTATTGACCCAAGAAGGGCATGTACCTCATTTCATGGGAAGAAGGGGTTGAAGGACCAAAGGCTTGTAGATGGAAAAAGATAAAATACAATCATAAAAACTTCCATATGCTCGCCCAAGGATCCAAAGAACAATGAAATGTTTCTAAAAAAAATTGAGGGACTCGCAAAATAAATAACTAATTAAACATGCCAACAAAGGTATATCATGTGTGGGTAATGCTTTTCAGGATTCAGTAGAAGTCCCACATATTGTATTCAACTTGGGGAAGCATGGTCAAGTATGACCAAGGTAGAGTTAATGTGGGCAATGTTTTCCATGCTTAGGTAGTGTTATCGCACAATCTATACTTGCCCAAAGCCTAAAGGCAAGTAGGCCTATATTGATGTAACAATGAGGTAGTCCTATCACTGTCACCCCAATATGATACCTATTTCTGTTTAGTAGGAGAAGAAACTCAATCCAAGGGAGACGTCCCAGGGCCTAGTTGGTTGACGAAGGGTAAAAAGGCCATATAAAAACCACCACTCTCTCTAGGTCACTCAAGGAAAGAAATCACTTGGTAAAGTTCAAAGGGGAAAAGGAAAAGGAAATGAGTGGTACTTTCCCTTTACCAATGAAAAAAAAATGTTAGCAGTAAGTGATGATATCAATGTTTCAAATTAGTGACTTCAAGATATAAATATGCTACTGAAACAAGTAAATTTTACCACTTTGCTACAAATTTAATTTTTTGTCATCATAGCTTGCAATTTCTGGACACATGAAACAAGTAAATTTTACCACAAACATCCATAGCATGAATAAAAATGTATATTTTACACTTACTTCACCAATAATAATCAAGTCAAACCCTAGTTGAAGACCATTCCACCATGAAAAATGCCAAAATACACCACCACAAAGCTCTCCCAAGAGATGTGCACTAGTTATTTCATCCAACAACCCTTAAAGAGGGTGAAAATTTCAGACCACCACTTGTGTGTGATGATTTATGATGGAAATGAATGTCACTTTATGTCGATTTATACCAAAATTATGACCTTTAATTATTTTAGGTCAAAATATCAAGGTCGACCTGGCCAGTTTACTCAAAAATTACTTTTTTACCAAAATAAATTCAATTTGCATCTAATTAGGCCTCCAAAGGTGACGCCATTCCCTCCTAGGGTGACATTGGGCCTCAATTGTAGGACGATGGGAAAAGGAGATGAAACATTGGGCCTCCAAAGGCTTAAAATTTTCCCACATGTGCCAATGGCCTCATGAATGCCTCCAAGGTAACAACCCTAGTGGAAAAGTGACATTGAGGGATGTAGAGGTGACGTCCAAGGTCTCCCAAGGCCAACGTTCAGGTGGGAGGAGCATGACACCTCAGGTCTAGGTCTTCCATAGTGCCTCCAAAGGCAATGCCCTTCCTTCATTTGGTGCAAGCCTTCAATCTCTTCTTACCCCTGGCTGGGGTTTCAACATCCATCTATGGGCTTCGAGCCCCCATGAAGGTCTGAGCTACTCATTCCCTCATGTGTACTTATCCACCAGGAAAGGTCCTGTATAAACAACAAGTACGCCCTCCAAGGTTTCATAAGTCAAAATTATCATAGCACGTACATCACATCCAATAATTAAATTACCCAAACATGTGCATCAAACCCCCCTTAACCCCAAACAAATGCTCAAAGACGTTATGCAATTTGATAAGTTAGGTTTGGAGAGGGTCTCAGAGTGTCCTATTGGGATAACCTATCTTAAGTTTGGGGTGTTTCTGAGGTGTAACCTAGTCTAAGTCATGTAATTGCATGAGGTGGCATGGGGTAAATATTTAGGCACATGGTGCATGTGATAATAGGGAAATGTAGAGTCTTACCTATGGGTGCCTTTGTGGAGGGCGAGTTACACCTTGTCATGGATGAAATTATTTCTTATCCCATTCATTTCCATTTATTCTTAGCTTTATTTCTTTTGATATTTTTCTCTTGTGCTACAAGGAAATAGTTGAGGGCCTATGTCCTGGCTTGATGACCAGAGGTGGACCGTGACGGCGTTATCCACAAACATTTCATGGAAATGAGAAGGTTGTCTTGTGATGAGACCCCCTTTCTCTTGGCTATGCCACCAAGAGACACTACCTTGGTTTGGTGACCAGATAAGTGGTAATGTCATACCGCTACATGCTCATGGTCATAATAGGTCGGCTCGTGATGAGACCTCCTATCCATCAACTAGTACCTTGAGTGTTTATGTTATCTTGTGGGTCCCATTTTTTTACTAAGAATATTTTCACTGCTTTCTTGGAGATCCCTGGGTGAAGCATCTATAAGGTTTAAAAATTGAATTTTAAATCTTTCCATCTACTTTTACCCTCTGGGCATTTATCCCCTTCTTCCCACGAGGTAAGGTACAACCCTTCCTAGTGTAGCCAATCCCAATTCCCAAACAAGGATAGGGGATATGCAAGGAATAAAGATGGAAAGTGTTAAGTATGGAGGGAATGAATGATGAATTTTCATAGATCCACCCAGTAGCAACCCATCCTAAAGGGAAATCAACTTACTAGGGCACTGTGTCGCCCTTCCAGGTATGAACGAAGCAAAGATCATAATTTCCAAGAAAACGTCATGAAATGAAGAAGGATTCAATACAACATGTTCAAGTTCTTCAAAAGTCAAAGTGATACATACCATGATACCCAGACTCATTACCTCATGGAGAAAGAGTCACTACTACTTTAGGACCATGTTGGTGTGATGGATATTGTTGATGGTGATACGTGGACTGCGTTGAAGAAAAGAAGGGCCCTCTAGGGCCATGCCTAAGTTGTCTGGCTCTCGGTACTCCATGTCTAGGACCTATGGGCCTCGAGACATGATCTCCTTAGTTATCCCTAGGCTAGGGGATACCATATGGCTCCAATTTGGGGACATGTGCTCACTGTAGAGAACATGAGAACCTCAACATCTATGGTATGACCCGTGCCTGCTAAATCTGAACAAAATACATTAGTAATCCCTAGGGTGGTGATATCACCCCTCATCCATATATGATAAAATAAACAAATAAAATCATCTCTAGTCTAACATATGTTTATGTGCATACATATATAAAAAATGAATCAAGACAACATGAAAAATGCAACTACAACTATGCTAACATGATATGCAATGGTATTTACAATGGATGCAAATGCATACCTATCCTAACTTACATGTGCTTACATGTGAAGTCAAGTCTCTGCCCCATGATAGGGTTTGAGGAGGCATCCACTAACTGGTAACAAACGTTTCCTCCCTTCAAGCATAAATAAATAGTAGGCATCATTGACTGACTTCATTCTGATTCTGAAGGGTCCAAGCCAAAATTTTGTGCATCCCTTAATTTTCTTAGGCTCCCCCATCTTTTTATCCCACTCTAAAACCAAATCTCCTTGCTTGTAGTCGCCTCCTTCATAATCAACTACTTCTTTTATTCCAATGTATTGTGTTGAGGGAGGGGGTTGGGGTTTTGTAGTAAGTACATCTTCTTGATTTGGCTCAGTCAAAAAATGTTCATCATCCCCCTTCCATTTGATGAAGCCAACTCCTTTCCTAATAAACCTTATCAAATTGACAATTCCATCCTCTTGTGTAGAAGAATAGTCATCCCAGTCCTCAGATAGGTTAGAGGCATCGTTAGGATAATCACCCCAACTTGTATCTCTCTCCTCCTCCATAACGATGGGGCAAGATTCTACCAAATCACTATCCCTTATGTATGTTTCGTGCAAATGTAACGTCTCCTCATTACCTTGTGATTTATAAGAGGATTTTGGTCACCCTTTCCCTTGGTCCATGTTATCTCATCAATATTGTCTTCTTATACAAAGGGAAGAGTGGACCAGTCTTGAAATAAGAAGGGATCTACAAAGTTGTAGTTACTATGTCCATGATTAGAACTTTCAATGTGTTCCATCCTCTTTGTATTGTTATGCAAAGCAATAAAATCTTGGGTCCCAACAGGGATATTTGTATAGGACAAGTCCATCTGCAGACTTTCACCTAAAGTAGCAACCCATTCCCTAGATAATATCATTCCCCCAAGTGTTAGGTACATAAAAAACAATGACATCCATTATGACAGTGAAATAAAGGTAGTCAGCAAGGTGGACTTCAATACCTTCCATCAAGTTGTAGACCTTGATCCCCTTTGACTCAAATCCAAAAACGTTGGCATAAGGCCTTGTAACTTCCAACACTAATTGGTTCATAACCTTCAAACTCATCATATTGAAAAATTACTCGGAGTCAAGCATGTAGTTGTGAAGACATAGGTCATCTATTAGAAAGGAAGTGAGAAAGGGTGTTTGTTCATTTTGCTCAAAATGACCAGTTTGTAATAGTGTGGAAGTTTCTTCGAACAATTATTGGTCATATGGGGTTTGTTTTGTCAAAGAAGGGATTTCCAACMTTCCACGAATCATTTTGACCTTTTGTAAGATATAGGACATACTAGTGATTAGGTTGGTCCCACCATTGCTAGGTTTTTGGAAAGGTTGGGGTATATCCCTAGCATACACCTGGGGCTCTCCAAGCTTCACCCTTGAGTCCTCACTTGTTTGTCTCAAGCACTCAATCCTAGGCTTCCTCATGTCTTCATTTTCTTAGAAACAAGGTAAATATGGAATCTACACAATTGGGTTTCTCATGAGTAGTCTTCAGGTGATCACATTCAAAATGGGAGTATTTGTATGATAAGGACTTAGTATCATCTTCTTGCCTCACAACATTTTGTAGATCCAAGGTGTTTGGACAAATTTGTTCATTTGGAGAATAAGGTTTTATTGTCTGACTAGTATTTTGAGGAAGTCTCATAAAAGGAGGCTTTTGGGCTTGTGATAGCACCCTTTCCAACTCAATAATTTCTTCAGAGGTACCTAGATCCTCAGAGGGTTGTTGGGCCCTTCGTTTTTGGGAAGGAATTGCGCAAGTTTTGACTAAGCACGAGTTGCACAAACTTCATCAGAGGCTGGGAGAAAGAGTAACATAAAATAGTTGCGGAAGTCAATGCAACGCCAGCTAAGTAACAAACAGTTGCAACAGAACAAGAAAGCGGGCAAGCCGAGAAGGAAGACACAACCCAACTATATATAGGGATGAATATAATTGTAAAAGGGGGGGTTTGGTGTTGTTGTTGTTGTTCGTTCAATTTGTCAGTTGGATTAGAGTTGGGTTGAGTCATGTCTATCAGAGTCTCCCAAGGTTTTGGGATTAGTTGTTGAAACTTGTTGTAAGTCGAGAAGAGATAAGACAAAGTCTGTATTGAACCTTTCTATGTAACTCAGAGTATAATGAAGGAAAGATCCTGGAGCTAATATGAAGGAGAAACAAATTTTCAAAATATGATGTGTCTTTGTATGTTTACTTGTGCATTACATTGTTCCTTTATGGTTTATGAGTTATGTTTAATGGTTCTATGTTTAATCGTTGTTCATAACGTAAATAGTTTCAATTATTTTGGTTAGATGTCTTAGATATGATGTTGCCTCTTGTGAAAGAACAGAATGAGTTCCAAATGATCTATGGATCCTCTTTAGTATTTTCCCTACCCTTCCCTATCTTTCTGTCTCAACAGCGCTTCGGGTGAGACTTCTTCTCCTCGAAGGAGATGAAAATGTTGGCGATCTAGACTACACAGTACCTTTTGTTGGTAACCTGAGAAGGACCCTGGTCTGATCAAATTCATGCCAATAAGGGTTCATGTTGTTTTGAAAAAAATAAGGCATATTTCATATTTGAGAACCCATTCTTCCAAGTACCAGTCCCTTTAGGGGGAATGTATAACTTAATCTCATCATTTTCCTCTAGTATCTCTAGGAAATCATATTCTTCTTCCTCAACATCTTCCTCATTGAACCATAGGACATCATCTTGGTCCTGAAGAAGATTGACCTTGGGAATGGGATCACACCATTTGAGATTTTATTCAATTCAACAAGCACCATCTTGTGCCTCCTTAAAGTTTGTTGTGAATCGGTTCCTGAGTGTTGGGTATATGTTATATTCTTTGCATGTGTGTATGTGGGTGCACCAAATTCGACAACTACGTCTGACGATCCCTCTAGTAGTGTGTTACCAATCATGTGCGTTGGGCGCTTCCTGGGGGGGTCCCAGGGGGCATGTATGGAAAGGGAATGAAGAAACCTTAGAAGCAAGGATTTGAGATAACCTTCCTGAGAAAATTACTCAGACAGTGCAACGAATAAAAGTAAGAACTGAAAAATAATTCCGACTGGTAGCCCAGTTAGATGAATTCGAAATTATGGACGTCATGTTAGACCTAGGTTAAGATGTGAAAATTATACCCAAAAAGACCTAGGAAGCCCTAGGAAAACCAAGACTAACATATTCCCACATTCAGTTAAGAATGGAAAACCAATACTATATCTTTCCCATAGGAATACTAGAGAACGTGGAAATCGATGTAGCAGGAGTAAAAAGAGTGGTTGACTTTGAAGTCATTGAGATCATGGGAGACAAGGACCCCTACCCTGCGCTACTTGGCATCGATTGGGCCTACGAAAATTATGTAGTAATTGACTTAATGAAATATACCATGACTTTTGAAGCCGAGGGAATCAAGGTAGTTCAACCTTTGGACCCATATGTAGGACCCAGGTACACAGAACCAACATACAATAATATGGAAGGAGAAGACCTAGACCATTTGTACACTGTAACAACTAGGACAAGAAATGATTATATAAACCCCATTGCGGATGGATCAGTAAGTTGGCGAAGTATACAGTCAGCAGACGAAGATTCAGAACTAGCTTTTGATAGTTGGCAACAAGGTTTGCATGAAAGATTCTCAAGAAGATGCACAATTATCAGAATGACCAGATGGGTTGGGGCCGAAGTCAGAGAACACCCAGTATACGATGGCACCTCAGATCTCGACAACTTTTTGCAGAATATGGAAGAAACTATGGGAGAAGATCAAAGAATCTTGGTACTAGATATAGCTTTCCAGAACACCCCCACCAGATGATGGGCTACTCATAAATCCACACTCAGAACTTGGGACGAGGTGAAGCAAGTTTTCAAGTACAGGTTCTGGAATAGGGAGCAGTTAGAATAAAAAATGCAGACAGATCTCCACATTGTGCAACTGTTCAGTGGAGAATCGGACCCTAGGATACACATTCAACAGTGCATGGCACAATGGCAGGCTGCGGAGATACGCTCTCACTTCTAGGTTTAGGTATTCCCCCATTCTCTAGGCCCAACCCTGAAATCTTGGTTTATACATGAGGAAACCAGATGATAGACCTGCGATTGGCAGATACTGGTAGCTCAATTTTGCAAAGACTTTTCATTCACAAGTAAGTATCCCGACCTTGAACTAGTCCTACAAAAGATTAAAGAACTTCTTTTTACAACTAATAGTGATAACAAATCAGACTTTGTAGTGTGTCCCATGCATACTCAATAACTTCAGAGTAAACTCCACTTACCCTTGATTGAAAATCCTATAGAATGTTATCATATTAGAAAAGCTTCATAAATCCTAGATCAATTAGAAGAACTGAGAAAACTAGCCATCAAAGAGACCGAGGGGAACACAGAAATCCAAAACACCATACCTAGCCAGACCGATATTTCCTACAATTACCCTTTGAAATTGCAGAAACTTAACATAGGGACCGAAGAGAAACCCAAAATAGATTTGGTGGGAGATTGCTGGGATGAGAAAACCAGTCAGGAAATACAGAGTTTTCTGCGGGAATACGAAGATTTGTTCCCAAAGAATTTTTTAGAATTGAAGGGAATCAAAGGAGTTATGGGAGAAATGAAGATTGAGTTAAAAATAGGATTCAAGCCTGTCAAACATAGGCCATACCGTCTTAACCCAAGATAAAAGAGAAAGTCAAGAAGGAGATTGATAAGATGTTAGAAGCAGGTCTCATTTTTCCGGTAGAAGAAGAAGAATCGCTCAGCCCGATAGTAATTCAAAGCAATAAATACACTGAGGATATTAGAATCTGTGTGGACTACATAAGCCTCAACTCTACCTGTTTGCATGACCCTTTCCCAACACCCTTTACCGATGAGGTCCTAGAAAAGGTTGCGGGGAGGGAAGCATACTCATTTACAGACGGATTTTTAGGATACCATCAAGTTAGGATTGTTGAAGAGGACAAGATAAAAACCACTTTCATTACCAAATGGGGATATTTTGCATACAATGTGATGCCATTTGGTTTAAAGAATGCCCCCGCATTTTTCTCTAGGATTGTGATAGTAGCCTTTAGAGAGTTCGTTCACAAGTTCATAGAAGTCTATATGGATATTTGGGCAATATATAGTCTACTTAAGGACCATGTAGCACTGCTAAGGCTAATGTTTGACAGATGTTGAGAGTTACAGATCTCATTAAACCTCGGGAAATGTATCTTCTGTGTGCCACATGGAAATCTGTTGGGCCACATAGTCTGTTGAGAAGGAGTATTGGTAGACCTAGCTAAAGTTGCGGTCAGTGTGAATATGATTCCACGTACGAGTGCTAAACAACTACGCTATACACATGGACACATAGGTTACTATTGTAGGTTCATCCGAAGATATGAAAACATTACTACACCTCTGGAAAACCTCCTAAGAAAGGCTAAAACGTTTCGATGGACTCCTAAATGTGACAAAGCATTTGAGACACTTAAGGAGAAACTCATTACAACATCGATTCTGATATTCCCAAACCGGGAGAAGGAATTTCACGTCCATGTGGATGCTTCAAGAATTTCCTTAGGGGCTATCTTAACGCAACCTGGAGATGGAGATATGGATCACCCTATCTACTTTGTGAGTCAAAAGTTGTTGCAAGCAGAGTGCAACTACACAACGACAGAGTGGGAAGGCTTAACCATGATCTATGCTTTACATAAATTCAGACATTATCTGTTAGAGTCTCATTTCAAATTCTTTACTGATCATTCAACATTAAAATACCTAGTTAACAAACTTGTGTTGGAAGGGAGAATTTGCAAATGGCTGCTGTTATTTTAGGAATTTTTCTTTGAAGTCATCATCAAGCCAAGACAATGCAACGTCATACCTGACCATCTATCCAAACTAGAGTCAGGATAAAGTGGCGGAGCAGTGGATGACCAGCTCCCAGATGCAGATTTGTTCAAGATCGAGGTCATACCGGAATATATGGAGGACATAGCAATCTTTCTCAGTACAGGGGCCTGTCCCGAAACATATTCCGCAACCCAGAAATTCCATATGGTTGTCAAAGCAACAAATTATCAGTCGATCGTCGGGAAATTGTATAAACTAGGACTAGAAAGCATCCTTAGATGATGTGTCCTAGATCATGAAAGGCAAGATATACTCTGGGAATGCCATAGTGGAATTGCAGGAGGAAAGGCAACAACATAGAAATTTCTACACACAGAACTATGGTGGGAAACACTTTTCAAAGATGAAAAAGCATATGCCAAATCGTGTGATGTTTGTCAAAGAATGGGCAAGCCGTCACGCCGAGATGAACTTCCATTACAACCCATTAGAGCGCTACAAGCATTTGAGAAATGGGCAGTTGACTTCATTGGGCCAATCAACCCCACAGCTAAACATTCGAAGGCAAGGTACATCATTACCACAACCGAATACCTTACTCATTGGGAAAAAGTAGCAGTGGTATAGGACTGTTCGACAGATACTGCTGCCAGGTTCATTTTTGAAAATATCATTACTCGCTTCGAATGTCCTAGGAGCCTAACCAACAATCAGGGAACTCATTTCATTAGTAGCACTATTGCAACACTTACAACAAAATTTATGATTCAACATCACAAGAGAAGTCCATACCACCCACAGGCCAATGGAACAGTCGAAGCCTTCAACAAAATCCTGGAAAAGGGACTAACAAAGGTCTGTTGCGCAAACTGAGAGGACTGGGATGATAGAATTCCAGCGGTACTATGGGCCTACAGGAAAACCACGAAGAAAATCCACAGATACACACCATTCTAGCTTGTTTATAGAAAATAGGCAGTGGTACCCGTAGAGTTCATCACTCCAAGTTTGTATATTGCACAAGCCACATGTATGACATACGAAGAATCAGTGGCGCAGAGACTTGTGGAGCTATAAGAACTCGAAGAAACCAGATTTCTAGCAGACTTCCATCAGTCGGTTGAAAAGGCAAGACAAAAATCTTGGCACGAACGACACATCAAAACCAAGGTATTTACACAAGGGGACAAGGTGTTACTCTACGACAGTCGATACCAAAATCATCCTGGCAAGTTGTGTATGCATTGGTTGGGACCCTTCCTAGTTGCGGAGATCCGACCATTAGGAGCAGTCTGACTCACGCAACTGGATGGTGTTCTATGACCAAGATGGGTGAATGGCGCTCACATGAAGCCTTACCTATCTCAAAATTGAGAAGAAGGACAATCTCTCCAGTCCGACAGAGCTTGTACAATAGCTAGATTTGAGTTTCATTTTCTTTCTGAAAATTTGTAAATTCAGTTAATAATGTCCATGTGAGCAGTGTTGCGCCATAACATATAGTTCATTTGTTTTGTTTAAGTGTTGATTGATACAAAGATGACAACTCAGCAATACAGAACCTAAAGCATGAGAAAGTCCATTAATGACAGTCATTAAAGATGATGGGGACAACCTTTGTCGTCGGAGGAACCATGAATCCCAATCCAATCTGAGTTAAAGGCCACGCAAACCCAATCTAATCACACTCTTTATTGCCATTCTGGTACCCTGACTGTCTCCCATTAAGCCATAAATCCGTATTATTCCAATATTCCATCGAAGTTTGCGCCAGGACACCCACCCGACAAACAGAAAGGTCTCAATTTGGCCACGTCCCTATTCCACTCAAATGAGTAAATACCAAGATCACCCAATAGGATTTACCTTGATCAAACCGTCCCGTCGGAAAACTCACACCTTGTTTCATCTATACGGTCATGATGAGGAGAAGTTATTGCTAAAACTTACCCATTAAACTAGACATAAGACTCTCAGAACTCAACCGAGAATTTATTGTTTCTAAAACGAGCATAGCCATTTCCAAACTCAGCCGTGAAAACTAGTTAGGACCACTGCCAAAGCTGTAAACGTATACCTAGTTTTGAACTGTCATAGAAGCACTAATGTCGAGAGCCATATAAATCCAGAGAACCATGACTAAAGAAGCAGTACGAGATGAGCTCTGCGACCCCCGAGTCGAGATCATAGGTGACCTCAAAGGGAAGGTAGATCACGTTAAGCTACTCGACCTTGACCTCACAGATTCAACCTTGTTCCCCAGATGCACCCAGACGTCTTTTGGGAGCTAGCTCCGGATGGAACTAGAGATATGCAATTTATACCGAAAAAGGAGTTCATCAACCTATTTAACTCCACCATCATGAACCTGAGATACTTACCAGTCTTTGGCACCACCGGCGAAATTGTGCGTTGCACGAAATTTCTGATAAGAAAAGTGCACGACAGAAGTCTATGGTTGGATAAGCGGTATCCAATCCATGAAAAACATATCCAACAACTTACTGTAATATCCTTCGAAGGAGAGGATGTGTCGAAGGGATTTCAAGGCCCCGAAAATCATGGGAAGAAGAAAGGCAAGCTTAGCCTATATGAGAAGTTTAACACAAAGAGAGGATGATGCACAACAGTCATTGAACCAATACTACCTGAAACAGTCCGGACTGGATGTTATTTCATAGCCAACAAGTTTATGCGGTCTTATTATAAGGGAGAATTCACTTTAGATGCACTATCAGTTTCCGACTTCTGCATATAGGGAGCAATGTTCAATTGGTGTAGTTTCTTGTTGGAGGAACTACTAGTAGCTTGCGAGGAGGCACAGGAGAAGGGAGGCACATTTACCTATGGATACCTACTTGTGGCATTCACAATTCTCAAATGGAAGTCACCTGTGGGAAGACAACCGACAATACCAAATAAAGGGCACATGGCGAAGATGTTCGAGCCATGGCAGTCCAAACCAGACTCGAAGAACATAGCACTCAACAACGCAGCATTTTCCAAATGGTATAATGCTATGATAGATGCAACATAGAGGACGTGCATCCCATAGGAGATCCTCAATAATAAAACGAGGAATATCGCCTTCAGCATGAACCGGCATAACACATGTGTCTGGCCGAGACATGCCAGCCTGGAACATTTCCACACACGGCCGCTGCCATTCTATTTGGAGGAGGAAGCTTTCGATAAGGAGTTCATTTCATGGCTAGGAGTTAAATGAGGCCCACGTAAATTAGGAATGCATTACATTTTTCCTGCCGAGCTGCTCAAGAAAAAAGACAAGGAAACAGGAGAGGGATCAAGCTCAAGCCCCAAGCCGAATAAACCAAATGCTCCGGTACATACTGACTCTGAGGAGGAAGAAGAGACACAACAATTGGAGTAGAGGAAATGATCAGGTCATTGTCAACTGCCAGATGATGTCATGCTATCAGGTGCGTAGGTTAACCAAATCTTGGGCATTGTGCTCGGTACTGAACCGTTGTTGAAGAAGCCCAAAACAAGGGTTTCCCTGAAAAAACCCCTAAACCCACAACCCCTTGCATATATCGCTCCCCGCACCCATGCCATGACCAAAATCACCACTTTCATTGATATTCGGGATGACCCAGAGCCTGAAACAATTCTGGATACACTCATCATTGAACAACCCCCACCACTCCAATTACCAAACCTCCTCACTGCCATTCCACATTAGACCACAACCTCAGAGCCGATGCATCTCGACCACCCAAAGATAGAGGAACAACAACCCCCACAGACAGCCAGAGAATCCCACAAGCCCAGATCCGAATTTCCTGACCCCGACCCCAAAACCGCAGGGCAGAGCACGATGCATGATGTTTCAAATCTGAACACCCAGGAACAACAATTTGAGTCTTTAGCACAGGAGGAAGCCACTCGAAGCAGAGAAGAGACAGAACCTGACCGTAACCAGGAAATCACCTCACCACCTAAGGGTGAGAATGCCTAAGAAATCATGACGCATGATGTAGAAGTACCAGAAGATACAAAGATACTAGATGTGCACAATGATCCAGACTCAACAACGGAGCCATATACGAAAACCATGCGAGTGAAAATGGAGCAAGTCCTCCAGAACCCCGACAATGTGCAGAATTGATGAAGCTCTGCATAACTAGAACTGAGGTTCCGACGCTTTTACCCGCAGACCTAAGGGTGAGGATCGCACCAGCGCTACCAACAGAGGAGGAGGTAGAAACCTGTTCGGACCACTCAATGGCAAGCAGACTCCCTCTACAGAGATGAGCACCCACTGATGCATCTCTGTCATCTACAGAACTGGTATAGTGGCCATAGTCATAGTTGTTCGAACTAATCAGAGCCTCCATAGACCAACTGGAGCAAAGGCTCCAGGAGGCCGAGAGATCCACCGAGATCGCAAGAAAAGAACAAATCAGGGAGCACACATACAGAATGTAGGAAGCACATGACAGACTCCAAGTCCAACACAAACTGGGAAAAGTGTAGGAAAAACTTGCAGAAGCTTAGCTGGAGATTCAGAAGGTCACACCTGAACTATCTGAGGCCAATGACAAAAGCGAGCCAGAGGAATAGATCGAGTTGTTACAACAATCATGGACACAACTCACTACCCGTAATGAGAATATACAAGCGAATCTATAACAAGTCCAGCAAGAAGCCAAACAACAACCCCAACAACTCCAAGATAAAAAGCAGCAGATAATATTGCAGGGAAACAATGCTAGAGCAACACTGCACAAACACACCGCGGACTGCACTAAAATATTCAGATAAGTCAATGACTGGATGGGCATCATCGCTCGATGAAATCAGGTTTTAGAGGAGGTCAGAACAAAAATTTAGGTGATGAACGAGGAAGTTGCGATCACAATGGACCCTATGGAGCAACAACAGAAGTTCGACCAAATTCAGCAGGCTAACAACGAACTTAGTACACTCTATGAGTCACAGTCCGTAGCAAGAAAGAGATGCATGAATTTCGATCGATTATCCAAACAATCTACATGAAAATGCATCAGGTCAACGCAACAACATATTCCAAGTGGAACTCGTTGATTGTGGCCAAACATAAATAGTACAGAAAAGATACAACACAACAATTTCTTGCAGAAGCATCACTCCTCGCCCGGAAGTGGAAGGACAAAGTCGAAATCTTTCAAGGAGTAAAGCACTGAGCCCTAGAGTTGGTACCAAAATTGAGCCCTTCGTTTGAGGAGGAAAAGGAAGAAAAAGCACAAACAGAAGAGCCCAAAGAAGAAGAAAATCTAGATAAAGGAAAACAACAGTTTCTCCTGGAGGATGCGAAAGAACCAAGCACTTGACTTGAGGACGAGTCAAGGATTGTGGTCGGAGCCTGTTGGGCCCTTCATTTTTGGGAAGGAACTATGCAAGTTTTGACTAAGCACGAGTTGTGAAAACTTCATCAGAGGTTGGGAGAAAGAGTAACAGAAAATAGTTGTGGAAGTCAGCGCAACGCCAGCTAAGAAACAAACGGTTGCAACAGAACAAGAAAGCGGGCAAGACGAGAAGGAAGACACAACCCAGCTATATATAGGGCTGAATATAATTGTAAAAGGGGGGGTTTGGTGTTGTTGTTGTTCGTTTAGCTCATTGGTTGGATTATATTTGGGTTGATTCATGTCTATCAGAGTCACCCAAGGTTTTGGGATTAGTTGTTGAAACTTGTTGTAAGTCAAGAAGAGACAAGCCAGAGTCGGTACTGAACCTTTCTATGTAACTCTGAGTCTATAATGAAGGAAAGATCCTGGAGCTAATATGAAGGAGAACCAAATTTTCAAAATATGATGTGTCTTTGTATGTTTACTTATGCATTGCATTGTTCCTTTATGGTTTATGAGTTCTATTTGATGGTTCTATGTTTAATCGTTGTTCATAACGTAAATAGGTTCAATTATTGCGGTTAGATGTTTCAGATCTGATGTTGCCTCTTGCGCAAGAACGGGAATGAGTTCCAAATGATCTATGGATCCTCTTTAGTATTTTCCCTACCCTTCCCTATCTTTTTGTCTCAGCAGCGCTTCGGGTGAGACTTCTTCTCTTCGGAGGAGATGAAAATGCCAACGCTCTAGACTACATGGTACCTTTTGTTGGTAACCTGAGAAGGACCCTGGTCTGATCAAATTCGTGCCAACACGAGTTCATGTTGTTTTGAAAAAAATAAGGCATATTTCATATTTGAGAACCCATTCTTCCAAGTACCAGTCCCTTTAGCGGGAATGGATAACTTAATCTCATCGTTTTCCTCTAGTATCTCTGGGAAATCATGTTCTTATTCCTCAACATATTCCTCATTGAACCATAAGAAATCATCTTGGTCCTAAAGAAGATTTACCTCAGGAATGGGATCACACCATTTGAGATTTTATTCAATTCAGCAAGCACCATCTTGTGCCTCCTTAAGATTTGTTGTGAATCGGTTCCCGAGTGTTGGGTATGTGTTATATTGTTTGCATGTGTGTGTGTGGGCATGTCAGATTCAACAACTGCATCTGACGATCCCTCTAGTAGTGTGTTGTCAGTCGTGTGCGTTAGGCGCTTCCTAGGGGGGTACCAGAGGGGGCAGGTATGACCTCCACTGGTTACGCCCAGCACCCCGAAATTTGTTTTTGAGCGGTATTTGCTATTTTTAGCGGATTTTTCTATTTTTAGTAGTTTTATAAATTAATCCCGGATTAATGGATTAGGGTTTTGGTATCTACATAATACCTAAAAAAATTGTATATATATTGTATGGTGAATGGTGAAATTAATACAATGAAGAGTTGAAATTTTTTCTCCTGGTTAAGGGTTTCCAGTATAAATCTTTGTGTACTATGTGTATGAGCCATTGATTAATTTATGTTTATCTTAAGTATCTATATGAATTG
>SNQJ01S0064487.1:6917-40799 GCA_010110895.2 Picea sitchensis
TGTAGCCCAACGTTTGGGTGAACCACCTGAAATCCATGTGTTCTTATTTGTATGATTGTAAATTATTATATGTGAATTTTGTTTTCCGCATTGACAATTCTAACAAGTGGTATCAGAGCTGGTTGGAGGAGTTTCAAATTATCGGAGGAGCACCAAAAGTGAAATATGTGTGAGTTGCGTTGATTTATACATCATCGTAGGTCCCTCCTCTAAAAGGGTGCGACGACATACTACTCACACTTTACGCATGTTTGAAAACCTAGAATTTCCGCAATCCAATTGTGTATTACAGTGCGTAAATTTTTAAATATAGTCACACTCCAAGTGAATCGTGAGGTGCGAACTCGCCACACTCCAAGTGAATTGTGAGGTGTGGACTGGCCGCACTCTAATGGTAGCGTGAGGTGCAGAAATGCGCATGATTTTCTTCTTGGAAATTTTTAAGGTATGGTTCTTTGGAAAAGTAAAGGTGGAGGAGTTAATTAAAGTAAAAAGTTTGTTTTTTTAAGTAAAGAGTCATGTGGGTGGATAAGTTAAAAAGGTGGATGATTATGGAGTAAAACTTTTATTTATAAAAAAATTTATTAAACCTTTTTTATATATTATTAAAAGGTTTTATGGAAAATATATAAATTTGTATTATTATAAACCTTTTGTGGTTAACCTTTTGTGGTTAACCTTTAACCTTATTTATTAAGGATCCACATTTAACCTTATTTATTATTTCTCCACATTTAAAAGGATTTTATAAGAAATGGACATTAGGATATTTTTTGCGCGAATGGCTAAGATGCAGAGTTTGAAGTTTGAACTTGAAAAGTTCAGCGGTAAAATCAACTTTGAGCTTTGGAAGCTCAAGATGCGGGATTTATTGGTGCAACAAGGGTTGCAAAAAGCATTGGAAGGTAAGTCAAAGAAACCAACAGCCATGATAGAATGGCAATGGGAAGATCTGGATGTGAAATCTCTTAGTACCATTCGTTTATGTCTGGCAGATGAGTTTTTGTTTAATATTGTAGGAGAGGATACAACATCAGGCTTATGGAGCAAGTTGGAAAGTCTATATATGACGAAGTCCTTGACAAGCGGAATCTATTTGAAGATATGGTTGTACAGTTTGCAGATGAAAGAAGGTACAAAAGTTGTTGACCATTTAAATACCTTCAGTACCCTTATAATTCAATTGACTAGTATGGAAGTTAAATTCGAAGATGAGGATAAGGCTATTACACTATTGTGTTCATTTCCTGAGTCTTGGGATAATCTAGTCACCTCTATTATCTTTAGCTCAGAAAATGTTTTAGATTATGAATCTGTTGTGGGAGCTTTGTTGGCTGAGGAGATGAGGAGAAAATCTAGTAAAGAAACCTCAAATTTAGAAGCGATGTTGGTCAGAGGTCGAACTAAAGAGCAGAATGAGAGAATTTTTTCTCGATCTAATTCAAGACATGGAAAGGGTAAAGAAAATTGTTGGTACTATGGAAAAACATGACATCTTAAGAAAGATTGCCTAAAGAGAAAGGAATCTGAGGAAAACTCTACGAAGGAAGCAAATTTGGCTATAACAAATTCAGGTATAATTGATCAAGTTTTATCTGTTTCTAATCATTTACAATATCAAGAAGAATGGAAGTCAAATTCAGGTGCCTCCCACCACATGTGATCACATATAAATTGGTTCATTTCTTACCAATCTGTTCATGAGGGTGTAGTGTTTATGGGAAATGGCATTTCCTGTAAAACTCTTGGGGTTGGAAGTATTAGAATCAGGATGTCCGATGGTATTGTTAGGGAATTAATGGATGCTAGAGATGTACCTAAGCTTAAATCAAATTTGATTTCATTGGGAGTGTTGGATTCTTGTGGATATAAGTATAGAGGTTAAGGTGGAGCTCTCACATTGTCGAAAGGGAATTTAGTAGTGATGAAGGCAACAAAGGTTGATAACCTTTATAATATATAAGGGAGTATTGAAGTGGCATCTGAAGTGACAGATGTATCTTCTTGTTTATGGAAGAAGCATCAAGGTCATAAGATCAAGAACGAATTGCAGGTACTGGTAAGTGGTAAATCATTTACAGATTTAAAATATTTGTTTCTAAATTCCTACTTGTTTTATATCTCTGCAAGTTATGATGGTGGTTGTTAGTGCTAGAAGTTTCCCCTAGACTGCTATAGGGTCAATCCTAGCACATCTTCAGTTATTGCAATGATTTTATAAATAAGGATGTGTTTGGATTTTGAAATAAGGTGGATCAGGTAGATGATAAGAGAAAGAATAAGAGAAACCAGCTAAATGCAAATCAGTTAAAACACCATTGGGCATGGAGTCAAGTAAACACCCTGTTAGATTGAAGGCCAGTGAGTTGCATATCAGACAAAATACTTATATGACAGTGGATGGAAGAATGGAGAACGTGACAAATAGTAGAACATCCACAAAATAGAGATTCTCTTTGCAAAATGGATTTGACAAGTACTCAAACAAAGCACATAAGAACCAAGAAGATTACAACAAATTCTTTGTTGTTTAAAAATCTATTGTTCATGGACATCCATCGATTCTCAATGTATATAATTCATTCAAGCAAGAGGGGGAAAAAAGCAGAATGTAAAACGAAAAGATCACAATCTGATCAAACAATACACAGGGATGTTCAATGTCAAAAATGAATATTTAAATAAATTCACATAGGCTTACAATAATTCCTACACAGGCCTCTTCCCAAATTCCCCTCTTGAGCCTCCTCTCAAATTTCCCCCCTTCCACTTGTTCATTACAGAACGTTATTTTAAATAGCAAGATACAATCAACAGATCATTCCTATCTGCTAGGAAATAATCATAACAATCCACCAAGAATAAAAACAATCTATGATTTGTATGCAAGAAATATGGGACAGCTAAGTCAAATGCCTTCCTATCTGCGTCCTTAAAATCTGGAGATGTGGAACTAATTGATTTACTGCTGAAAATCTGGAAATTATATCTTTGATTTCCATCTTCCCTACCACCTGTGCATTTGTTGTCCCTTTTGCAATCTAGATTTGACTGTCTGGCACATATTTTTTACTGTTGATCTTTTGAGGTCGAATTCCCTTTTAATATTTCCTTTCAAACTAGTTCTACCTACTACGTATCTCATTCTCATCCTTAAACTATTAAGATTTAGAGTCTTGTTTATCCTGTGGCTGAAATGGAGGAGCTAGAATGGATGTGATAGAACTTCTTCAAGGCAATATTAGACATCGAATTGGAAGTCACTGGAGTGATGGATTGTACAATAGCATTTGTAGTTTGGAAAACTAAAATTGCTCACAGAAATGGAAGATGGTATTGCACAAGGAACACCTGGGGGTTTCAATCTATTACCCTGATGGATATTTCTTGGCCCTTTGGGCATAGGTTTGGGTACAAGAACACGATTGCCAACAGACCTTCTGTGTAAAGTGGAAGAATATGGTGCATGGATAACTTTTGTCGAATTAAAAAAAAAATCCTAGTTTTGGTGAGGGCATTCTCAAGCTTGAGGGATTTGCAGCAAAAGTTACAGGCAAAGTATTGTTAGAATTACTTGGAGGATCCTTGGCACTAAAAATCATATTATTACTAGCAATTCTTATAGAATCATCTTTTCTACGTAAGTGCATTGCCATTGTGTTTCAAAATTCTTTGTTATTCTTGCCACATTGAGAAATGGTTGAATTTGCAGATGTACCTGCCCTTGTGGTGGGTTCAAACTGCTCCTGAGATGTGTGAGTCAGAAATATTGAATTGTTTCCTGTTGAGGTAGCGAAAACCATTGGAGAATGAAATGCAGGCATCCGATGGAAAAACTGTACACAAGATGTACCAAGAAGGTTCCCATTTCTATCAGAGTCTGTTGTCCCAAGCACAACTTTCTTTGGCATTTCAAATAGAGCCTTCCTTTCCTGTAAAATATAGTTTCTCTCTCAACCTCCAATCCCACATATAAATGAAGATCTTTTTCTATTTCATGACCTCCAACCTTATCTTTTGAGCATAATAGTCATAATGAAATCTCCTCCATGATAACCTCACTGAGATTCAAATCAAGAATCTGTTCATATTCCAACTATGCTTGGTTATGGAATTGCTTCATTCTTCTATATTTGAAAATATGAACCGAGCTATTTGAAGAAATTGCATAGATATGGTGGGTAGGATGAGGAGGAGCAGTTGGTGGTTGTGTTTTAGAATTTGTTGTTGGCTTGGACGATGGCAAAACATGGCAAGAAAATTGATGAAGAGGTGAATGCAAATGTGCTCGTATTGGAGGTGCTAAAACAGTTGGGGTAATTAGTGGAGAAGGAGGGCTATCCAAAGGAGAAGGAGAACTATCCAAAGGAGAAGGAGGACTATCCAATGGAGAAGGAGAAGATGGTGTTGAAAACTTTGCAGATGAAGAATAGGAACGTGTAGACCATGGTGATTTCACTGTTGAAGGCCATTGGGATGGATGAGAAAAATATGCTCTTACACACTGATGATGACAGGGGAATCCCACTATGGGTCTGAGATGAGGAAGTGGATAGACATTGAGGTGAATAAAATGACTCCTCATCGGACAAATTAGTGGAGTTATTAGAATGAGGTCTCTTTGCAAAGGGATGAAGAAGCTCAATTTCAGGACTCCGTCTGAGAAATCGATCTTCAATCTCTTCACCATTGGGCATGCTGAATTTAACCCCAATTGGGAATAAAGAATACAACCCCTATTCTATCTAACACCTCTGCATTTTCTTCATAGAATTTATCTTCAAAAACTTGACAAATCTCGGCCTTATTGCTCCCTGAAAACCTTACTGGCTTTGAGATAGCATTGGGAGATTTAACACCTACTCAATCGTTAAGACAAGGATCTGTTAACAAGATCTTTGCTTATCTGTCGATGAGGTCTCTTTTTGGTCATAACGCGTGCCAAATGGATTGACAAGAATTTGACTCATGTTGTGTGGTTGTAACTTGGTGTATCACATGGCGGTCATAAGAATTGGGCATACAATTTTAACATGTGGCTTGGCCATGAGAATTGGGCATGTGGTCTTTGGTAGGTGTGGGTAACTTGATATATAGTGTGACTTTGAATCAACTATCAATGATCTTTATCTATGGAAATGTTTACATAGATTTATCAACAAAGAATAGATAGGATGAGAATGTAAACTTAGGATATTAAATGGTGCGGTCTAATGTTTAGCTTTCTAAAAACACGCACCACTTTTGCTTAGGAATTTTTTAGAATCAGAATATACATTTCATTTCAAGGTACAAAGAATGCATTAAAAACTAGGGTTTAGGAAATACTGACAATGTTTTTGAATGCAGGTAAAAGCGATTGACAAGAGCTTTGATGAAAAACTAGAAGCATGATACTGGCCAAAAGACCCTTTTCGACGCTACAGGAATAACCCCATTCCTGCAACAAGGAGAAAATCAAATATTTAGTATCTGGATACTAACAGTGGCATAAAGGGATGTTGTGTGTGGGATCCTACTTCTCAAAAGTTCATCATTGATAGAGATATAGTATGTATGGAGCAACCAAAATGGTTGATTCAAGATCGCAACGTTAAATTTGTTTGCATGCTAGAAAATTCATTATATGGCCTAATGGTACCCAGGCAAATATAAAATATGTTTGAATCCTTCATAGTGAGTCAGAATTTTTCAAAGGGTAGGAATGACTATACAATTTATAGTACATTCACAATATTGATGTTATTTGTTGATTATATGCTCAATGCAAGCCAAAGCGTGGATAAAATCAGTAAGAAATTGACTCAGGTGGATAGGACAATTCAAATGAGGGATCAAGAAGCAACAAAACAAATTATGGGCATGGAAGCACATAGAGATGGTAATGGTAAGCTCTATTTGGATTTCAGTATGAACATTATAAAACCAGTTTTTATCCCTCTTGCTTTCCATTATAATTTTGCATGTCTATAAATAAGAAAAGGTCATGTCTTGTGTAATTTCAGTAGGAGATCTATTGTATGTGATGAAATGGTTAAGACCAAATGTTTCACATGCTAATGATGTTGTCAAATACGTGACAGATTCAGGTGTTGCAGTGAAATGTGTGCTTCAGCGTTTGAGAAGCACAAATGTCACCTATAATGGTTACACTGAGATGGTCTATGATAATTGTGATGTATATTTTATAGGTGTTTTGGATAGGAGGAGATCTATCACTAAATATGTCTCACAACACAGTTGTGGAAGACATGTTGGAGGTGGAGTGACCCCTCAGGAAATCCAAACTCGTGCAAGTCACACGGGCGAGATCATGAAACCAGTTTTATTAGAGAAGTTGCAGTGTTGCTTGGCTTCTCTTGCTTGCAGAAGAGGTGATGAACAAAAGGAAGGAGCAAGGTATCAATTTAATTGTTGTCAAGGTGGAGATTGTTTGGATTTGGTGACAACGAATTCCTCTAATGAAAGATTTGGATCCTACTATTCTGCGTTGGTTACAACCAAATAGACCAATTTAGAATATGGATAGGGATTGCATTTATTAATCAGTTTCTTGTGTGAATGCATAAATTCATGTAAGCCCGTAGAGGAAAAATGACTAAGTGTGAGAGACAGAGTGATAACTTGCCAATCTGATGTAATATCCATGATCTAAATAATAAGACAATTGTTGCCTATGCTTGTTGGACGTAGCCCAACGTTTGGGTGAACCACGTGAAATCCCTATGTTCTTATTTGTATGATTGTAAATTATCGTATGTGTATTGTGTTTTCTGCATTAAAAATTCTAACAGAGATGATACTTGAATGTAGATATGCAACCCATATGTTTAACTTGATGATGACGTCCAAGATCTGGGAGAAGATTGAACTTCATCTCACAGAATCTGAATTAAAAGGTTCATCTTGTTTGTCTAGCTCAATCTTCAAAGGCATGGTGGATTCTACATTGTTAACCTTCTCTTTAGCACCAAAGGAATGGTTGAATTTCTCAGGGTGAGCATGTAACTCGTGCTTCAACTCAAAGTAAGATCCTCGATTGACACCACATGAAATATGATATGTTCCTCTACAATCATAGACTGAGCAATGCTCACATGAACCAACCCTTGCAATGCAAAAGAAGCACAAACGTTTTTGTCTCCTTGATCGCACTTCAACAGCAGAAACACCATCAATTGGCTCCATATAATCAATGTTCAAAAGAATGCTTCATTCGTATACAATGCACAAACCATGTGTGCCCATTTTGCAGAATTTTTTGTTGGCTTGAGTGTGCCACCATTTTTACAACAAATATGTTCATTTTCTCTACCAAAAACCTCACATTTTCTGCAAAGCCAATGTGGGCGTTGCAAGAACAACTGAAACCACAAGGGCTACAAAATCACTCATTTCTTCAGGAGCAATCATAAGCGCTACCAAATGAGCGAATAGGATCATGATTTGGCACGAAAATTATAAGGTGCCAACACTTTCATACGTGTAGATAGTGCATTTGAATTATAGAAAACACGCTACTATCATGAAGTTGAATTTCTAAATAAAGAGGATTGTATTTCTATATTTGAGCACTTTGTGTTTTCACTAAGGGTTCATGTAGAGACCTTGAGTAGGGCCCACTCAAGGGAATGGAATGAACCCTCATTTTTGTAACATTCTCATTTTGTAGTAGTTTCATTCAATTTATTATAGCAGTTTTACTTATTTTCTATCATTTCCTTTTAAGCCATTTCAATTCTACAATTCCATTTTTTGTTTATTGCATTTACAAATCTTTAAATTATAGTGCTTAGCATCTTGGTTAATCTCATTGGAATATGAAATAATAATTGTTTACATTGTTAAAAGATTGGATGATCTTATCCATGATGTCTTCCTCTTCACAAAGAATAGAATAGCGATAATCACTTCCCTCATCCCCTACTCTTGACTTGGGATGTAGAAGTGATTGTCACTATCCTAAGTGAGTGAAGATATAGAAGATAAGAAACTGAAACTGAACATCTTGTTTACTATTGGATTGAATTATACACTCTTTTAGTTTTACCATCACTTCATTTCCTAGTTTATAGACATTTTGCACAGGGTTCTTTTGAATAGGTTCTTGCAGTTGACTTAAGGTACATGATGGTGAAGAAGTTGTTATTCCTATGACACATTAACTAACTAACTACTAAGGCCTATGTTGATTCAATCCTATAGAAGCCAACTAAGTGACCCTATAATCTCACTTTCTTCTCATTAGCAAAGGGGGTGAAGGTTATGAGCATAGTTGCTTAAGGGAAAAGGAAAACAAAAGATTCAAATCATCCTTAGGTTACACATCATTCATGAAGTTTACAAGTCAACTTGTACTACTATAGTTGCACATAGATTCCATGGTACCTCATCAAGGAAGCACACCCCTCACTTGATAAATTAAATGCAAACCAAGGAGTTCAACGATCTTATTGTGATTCTTTGGCCCATCACTTGCATCATTTATTGACACCTTGATTTCAAAATATGAACAATGATTATATCAAATAAATTTCTATACTACATGGATTTGTACATCGTTCTTATCTCCCAAAACAATGGATTTCCAATTGACAAGTTTGTTGGATATTACAATGGGGTTGATATTGAAATCATTGGTTAAGTTGTTTTGATACAATTACAAAGTTTAAATTTAATATGGATAGGTTATAATCACGTTATAATAGGTGTTCTTGGGATGGGAATTATCCTTTTAAAATCTTTATGTGTGGCCTTTAAAATTTTGGAATGCCGAAACAATTTATCCCAATTGGATGACACATTCACTAGATTATCCATCTTCTACATTTATATTTGCATGTTTTCACATAATTTTTGAAATGAATTGCAAAGTGGCAATAGTATCTGAAAATATTGTGGGAAAGAAAGAAGCAAGGAATTTTAATTTTTGGTGATTATAAACCTCGTTGCTTGGGAAGAAAAAAGGAACCATTTATATTGCAACACATAATCTATTGCTTCTTGATTGGACCAAGGGCCTAATAATGACAAAAACCAACATAGACCGTCATTGATCGAATAAAAAACACTACCTCGGATAAAAAAATTACCTATTTGTTGTGTGGAGATAACCTATTGGCTTGGAGGCATGTGAGGATTCAGTCGATCTTCTTTAATTATTGGTTGATAGTGTCAAATGAGTTTTGTCCAAACCGTTTCATTTTTTTTAAACTCTTGGTTGATATTTGTTGGATGTATGGGTTGACCCGGGTTCTACCTTAGTTTTCCAACAAATCCCTTTTCACCATCGGCCCTTCTGGTAAACCAGAAAGCTACACCGCGCACAGAGTGCACAACACAGTCTCACCTGAGATGGCTTATGGGTGATTTCATGACCCAAGTGTCATCAATTAGGGAAGGGGTTGGGGATGTTCTACTTCTTCTACTCTTACTTTAACGTGCATTCAACCATAACATTCATCAAAACTACTATTCTATATATTTAATAATATTCATTATGCATGATTATTCTAGTGCGCGTTGTCAATAAACCCTAACAAATGCATTCATCTATCCATTCATTCATAATTGCAGAAACAAAAAAAAATCATTCAGACACATTGCAACACAAGATTTTATCGTGGTTCACCCCCCTGGGCTACGTCCACAAAGATATTCTTCTTTGTTCATTCCTCATCAAAACAGCGTTGTGCGCATTACATCAAAGGGTGCATTTAGAATGCACATAAGTTTATTGGTGAGGCGGACTAGTGTCGCACCAAGATCCAAAGCTTGCGACCTAACCCTCAATTATATATCAATACTGACTCCATCTGAGCTCCACATCTCTCAAAAAAAATACATACTTTGACTCATAACTCAAAAGGACACTCAAAGTACTCCGCTCATGCAAAAGTTCAATGAAAAGATATGTCTCTAGATGCCTCATCCATCCTTTATTTATACTACCAAATGGGTAAAAACCCTTACATTATGAATCAAAAACCCTAATCCTAAGTAGACTCAACTTGTCCACATTCCAACTGCCTTCCGCGCAGTTGGTCTTCATCCTTGCTTTGATTCTACATTGATCTTCCTTCTTTCTCGGTGCCCTACTTTCTTTACTTTATGTCACGTTGTTTCCCTTTTTTCCTAGCGTGAGCTACTTCCTTTGGTCGCTCTAGTTTCCTCGTTTGTTGCACTAAACCCCAACATTTCCTGCTCCAACAATATCTTAATATATTCTCAACCGAGTTTAGAATATTCTTAATTGAGAATTTGTCCAAAGAATCTAGACTCTTGACCAAAAGTACTATAATCATGGTTCAATTTCAATCTCACCCGAGAAATTGAACTCTCAACAAAGGAATTTGTTTATGCACTAAAACTCTTGGATAAAAAAAATTAACTCAAGGTAAACCTACGCAAAATCTCAGTCGAGAAATTATAATATTCTTGGTCAAGATAACAGTTGACTTTTTTCTTCACCAAAGAAAATGAAATTTGCAATTCCTCACTATACCACATTCCTCAACTTCCCTTATACGTTGTTGTTATAGAATAAAACATAATTGTTCTTAATCGGGTTCCTTTTCCAAAGTCTTGCTCCCAAACCTTCCCATTGATCACTTCACATATCTTACAACTAATTTGTTCCTCAAAACAAAATTGGGGAACTACTTCAGCATAAGATAACCACATCAATTTCCAAAGATGTGCCACAATGTCCAAGTCTAACTAGAAATATAACTTGTCTAAAGGTTGATTATCTAATTTCATATAAGAACCCATTGGTGTACCTAATTTGAAGAATCAAATATGTTTCATTCTCTCTAAGCCCCTTGTGTTAAGGTTCTAAGTTATTATTAAGTTTCTTTTCAATTTACTAGATAACCATAGCATAGATATGATCACTAAGAAATACACAATCAGAAGAGACACATAATTTATCCCGGGAAACCCTCATGGAGGAGAAAACCCAGAAAAATCTTCCTTAATATAGATAGCCAATACAATGTCGAGAGAATAAAACAAACACTACAGAAAGTCCTCTCCCAAGAATGTTCCTCTCTCTCTCTTCCTTCTTCTCCAACTGCAGCTCCAAACTTGTGCTCTGATGAACAAGTGAGTGAGTGGACAAATGAGGCGCTAGCCTCTCTTATTTATACAATCTGGCAAGCATTGAATTGGGGTGTCTTTTCACTGGTTGGGTCGACTTCTCATTCGAGGTGGTTATAACCACTTTAATATATTATGGTTGTGATGACTTCTCATTCTGGGTAGTTATAACCACTTTAATATATTCTGGGGCCGACTTTTCATTTAGCCTATTACAATTAGAGTTTGACCAATCTGCAAAAGGGGATTTGGTCATTTACAATACCTAACATGATCAATCCACAAAAGGGGATTGATCTAATGAATAATACATCAATAATAGATAGAATACTATTTGCAGTTACAATATTTCAACACTCCCCCTTAACAAGAAGGGTATTCTACAACAGCATCAGGCAAGAGGGAGGGCAACATCATCAACAACATCTTGGAACACTGATTGACATATCTATAAATCATCAAAAGTTTTTCTCATCATCAATATCATCATTCACAGCAAGGAGTTGGAATGGCATCATCATCCTCATCAACATGAGGATAAGGTAACATCATCATCATCTTCAGCCTGAGGCTAAAGTAACATCAACATCTTCGGCAAGAAAGATGAAATAACATCATCAACATCATAATCATCTTCAGCAAGGAGCTGAAGTGGCATCGTCATCTTCTTCTTCAGCAAGAAGCTGAAGTGGCATCATCATCATCATCTTTAGCAAGAGGTTGAAGTGGCATCATCATCATCAACTTCAGCAAGAGGCTGAAGTGGCATCATCATCATCAACTTCAGCAAGAAGCTGAAGTGGCATCATCATCATCAACTTCGGCAAGAAGTTGAAGTGGCATCATCATCATCAACTTCGGCAAGAAGCTGAAGTGGCATCATCATCATCAACTTCAGCAAGAGGCTGAAGTGGCATCATCATCATCAACTTCAGCAAGAGGTTGAAGTGTCATCATCATCATCAACTTCAGCAAGAAGTTGAAGTGGCATCATCATCATCAATTGCATCAACATGGATTAGTATAACACCAATACATCATCATCATCAATAACCGCACAAGGATGATACAACATCAAAAACAACAATATCACAGCACAAAGGCTGCAGCATCATCAAAAACAACAACATTACAGCACGAAGGTTGGAGCATCATCAACATAAGCACTAGGTTGAGAGTCTTTAGCATGAGGTTGGCATCACAGCACGAAGCTGGCTACACAATATCATCAACACAAATCTGGCATCACAACACAAGGCTGACACATCATCACAGCATGAGGCTGACACATCATCAGCACGAGGGTGGCATCACAACACTTAAGCTGGCACATCATCATAGCACGATCCTGACACATCATCACAACACGAGGATGGCACATCATCACAGCACAAGGTTGGCACGTCATCAACACAAGGTTGGAATCATAGCAATTAAGTTGGCACATCATCACAGCACGAGGTTGGCACATCATCACAGCAATTAAGCTGGAATTGTAACACTAGGCTGACACATCATCACAACGATTAAGCTAGCATCACAGCACTAGGTTGGCACATCATCACAACAATTAATTTGGCATCATAGCACTAGGCTGGCACATCATCACAGCAACTAAGCTGGAAACAACAACATTTTGTGATACTCTGACAGTCCCTAAGGAGTTGTCCAGGAATCATAAGATTCCCTAGGATATAAAATCCTAATGGAGCTACCACGTGGCACTCTGACAGACCGTCCTTACTATAACTTCGGGATCTGCCCAGGAATCATAAGATTCCTTAGTATTATAAAAATTCTAGCGGAGCTACCACTACCGATCAAGATATCATAGTATCATAAACATTACTCCCCCTTTCGAGGGAGGTCCTTTCGGACTACACCAAGATTATCTCGAAAGTACTCAAACTTTACACGAGATAGAGGCTTGGTCAACACATTAGAAACTTGTTCATTCGTGCTAACATATTGGAGCTTTATGGCTCCTCTCTGCAACATATCACGAATGAAGAGATATTGGATCTCTATGTGCTTTGACTCAACATGGAACACATTATGTCCATACAACTCTAGTTACCACATAGGATCACAGTGGCTTCCATCTCCAAATCAAATAGATCTGTCAACAACATCTGAAGCCATATGGCTTCACAACTGGCGGAACATGCAACAATGTATTATGCTTATGTTGTGCTCGAAGCAATGTTGAATTGCTCCCTACTCTTCCATGAAGTCATGGTTGACCTCAAACTAAAACAACATCTTGAAGTGCTATTTCTATCAAAAACACTTCTAGATCAATCTGAATCAATGTAACCACTTAGTCTGAAGTCATGATCTCTAGTATAATAGAGACCAAAATCCAACGTACCCTTAAGGTATCTCATCATATGTTTTGCAGCAACAATGTGAACACATATGGGTTCTACCAGATACTGACTCAAGGAAAAACATATATCTAGCCTAGTAGTCATCAAATACATCACTAAACCAATAATATGTCCGTACAGAATAACATCAACCAATTCTGACAAGGTATCTATCAGGAGCTTCAACTTTGTTTCCATGGGTGTGTTCATGGATTTACATTTCAACATGTCAAACCTCTTCATTTTAATTGCATACTTCCCTTGGTTAAGGAAGATCTTCTTTGTGCTCTTCCAAAGTTCAATACCTAAGAGATAATGCATTTAGGTCTTCCATCAAACTCTACAGCGAGCTTCTTCTACAATCTGTGATGAGATTTTCTTCATCTTGTCAAGAATACATCATCTACATATAGTAGTAACATCACTGGCTCATCATTCATAACCTTGAGATAAAGGTTAGAATCAACTTTACTCTTGGTAAATCCCAAGCTCTTTAGAAAACTATAAATTATGCAATATCAAGCTCTAGGAGCTTGCTTCAACACGTACAGATCCTTCCTCAACTGGCAGACATGAGTCTTTCTATGTTCAATCTTCAAATCAATTTTTCTCATTACATTGTACCAATCTGGTACACTTTCTCAGTTGCAACTCAATATGCACAATCATGTGCTAGCTCTATGTGCTTTCTGCAAAGCACTATCTTGTCTCACTGCATGAGAGTATGTCGTCTACTCTTTCTGCAATTGTTCCTTCTAGAATCTGGGACTCTACAGCTGCAACTGCTCTGAAGCTGAGAGTGGTTGCTTCATTCTCACTATGACTGATGAAGTCTGGGAGTAACTCTTCTACTCCATCATGGCAACAACTTCATCTGAAACTGAGAGTGGATCAATAATTGATACTGAAGATAGCTCTTCTTCTTTCATGGAGGTAACTCTATCTTTTATCATAGTTATGTTTCCATGACCCAACTAATGTACTACACCAACTGCAACTCAATTTTAAATATGGGGATTGCTCCCCCTGCGTCTCATACTATATATGAATCATGGTTGTTCTTGTTGTATTCATAAATACTGGAACTATTTCTTCAATAAGTGTCTCAACATAGTCTTCTCCCTCTTGCTAGGAGAATCCTCTGAACACACATCAGGCTTTGTTCATATACAACATGCTTGATCTTGTATAGATCAATATTGGAAGTCAATACTGACTTCTCTTCTAGTCTCACGGAAGAATCCATATCCTAGTCTTTTTGATTGGCTTCCTTCTCTGTTACTGGAACAAGGGAATCTTCCCAGGAGATTTCATATCTCCTAGAGGTTTTTGAAGCTACGATCTAGTCTTCTCGCGGCATTTGTCTCCCAATCCTGGGAGATATCTCTTCATCTGATCCTTTTTTAGATCAGTCTTACTCTTGATTTCTTCTGAGTCTGCAAGGACTTCATCATCTCTTACAGGATATAATTGGTGTTGAATACCAAGTCTAAATATGGAAGACGGAGTCAGGTTTCAAACGAGATATGTGTCCCATTCTAATGCTTGGTCATCTTTGGAGCCTTTTTCTCCTTTCAATCAATCTTCATATGAGATACTATGAATATCAAGAGATAGCTTCTTCTTCATATTCTTTGGTACATGAGTTCATATGGTCATGTTCATAGTATGCTTCATGTCTCATATAATATGTTGCCTTCAGCAACCTTCACTATAGCTTCCTCAAGGTTATCACCTGTTGTTGTAGGTGAATCCCCCTGCAGACAAGTGGATTCCCTCTTGGTCTTTAGACTCCTAAGGCCAAGACAGAAAGTGCTTAACATGGACACTGACTTCCTTTTAGATCTAATCAAGCTAATGAATGAAAGAGAAGGATAAAGATATGTATCTTATAAGCGACGTTTGTCCTTGCAAATTCCTGGCTGAGCTCTGATCCTGAGCTCCCTGATAGGTCCTGTCAAACAAACAAAGGTACAAAAGACTTCCTACTCTACTAAGATTAGCTCAAACATAGATCCATCTACTGCAGACAAACTCATATGGAACAAGCATAAGTTTGAAAGAAACAAGCCAAGCATTGATTATTAATGAGAACAAGTAAAAGTACTTACAATCCTTTGAATGAAGGTACAACAGCTTCTTCCAGTTCTCCTTGTAGAACCCCTTTGATCAATCAATCTCCACTAATTGCTTTGATGACATCTCACTCATGAGATCATAAGTTTCACATCTCCAATCTTTTCCATGTACCTTTCACCATGAGAAGGCCTCCTTATATAACTTAGGAGAGGTCCAACCACTTGAGATATCTTTGGGATAAGTTGAGGATTCCTCTCCTTCAGWTGAGAATCTTCCCTAAGATCATGCCTTGACCATCTATTTGAATCCAACTACCTTCAGGAGTTGAGGGTTCTTCCCTGATTTGCCTCAACAAACCCAAAATTTGCCAAAAAAAGGGTAGCGCTCCCCCAAAAGGGTGCACAGGGCGCTCAAGCACTCCCCCAAAGAGGCTCAGGGGGCGCCAGCACTCCCTGACAGTGGGTAGGGGAGCGCTCCTCTCCAAAATTCAGTTTTTGAGTGTTTTTTCCATGGCAAAAGGTTTGTACTCCCTTTCAAGTGACTTCTCTTCTTCAAAATTAGTCGTTGGGGTGTCTTAAGTGTCTTTGTGGTGTCGTTAGAGGCACAACATGGGCAAGATGGCACTATACTATTTGTGACACTTGCAACACTTGTAGATAATATGCGACACTTGTGGACAAGATGAGACACTTACAACACTTGTAATGACGACACTTGCGACACTATCAAAGTGAGTAATTTTGAGGTGTAACACCTATGACCTGAAAAAAGGTCAACAAAACAACAAGCAAGGATAATACTCTTTTGATAATAGTATATAAAACAAAGACATGAATAATCATCACAGTAGCTCCTTTAGAGCTATCACTTGTGACATGTTTGAAGCAAAGATCAAAAGTAAGAAATACAATACAAAATGAGGTCAACACTCTTCTAGTGTTGTGATCAAACATTCCTCCATGGTAACCTGGAGTTTTGTTCTCAAGAATGAGTGTGTTGTTTTTCTTCCAAGTCTCCTTCAATCAAGATGACAAGTGATTTCTTCAACCTGTCTTCTCAGATATCATTTGCAGGGAGTGGCACCATCTGGTAGTAGCAGTAATAATTACCAACTCTTAAAAACTTCAAGGGTGACTACAACTGGTACTACGGCTGATACTTCAACTAATACTGCAACTGCAATTGATACTACAACTAACTCTGAGGCTGCAACTGCAACTGCAACTTAGGGTTTTATGAGGAAACCCTAATTTTTCAAACTTCAAATTTTGAAATTATGACCCAAGGGATAGATGTGCTGAGCTGAGGCGAGTCAGCTGGTGCAGTCAGATTTGTAAAAATCCAAATTTTACCCCCTCAAACTTGACCAGCAGATTTCTGGACTGTTGCTTCTCATTTTCTAGTACTTCTGGTTTTCTGGTACTTTTGGTACTTCTGGTACTTCTGGTTTTCTGGTACCGGGGAAAACTAGGGTTTCACGTTCTGGGAGATCTACCCACTGAAAAGGTGCACTGAAGGTGCCAAAGAATTCCTTGGGTTAGGGCACACTTTTCTAGATGGTTTGGAGGCTGAAAATATTCTTCAATAAAAAGACCTAATTTTCATGTACGGCAACAGTGACGTTTTTCTTCTTTCTTGTGAAAGATGCTCTCTTCAGCTTAGCTCTGATACCATGTTAAGGTTCTAAGTTATTATTAGGTTTCTTTTCAATTTACTAGATAACCATAGCGTAGATAGGATCACTAAGAAATACACAATCACAAGAGACGCATCATTTATCCTGGGAAACCCTCATGGGGGAGAAAACCCAGCAAAAAATTCCTTAATATAGATAGCCAATACAATGCCAAGAGAATAAACCAAACACTACAAAAAGTCCTCTCCCAAGAATGTGTCTCTCTCTCTCTTCCTTCTTCTCCAACTGCAGCTCCAAACTTGCACTCTGATGAACAAGTGAGTGAGTGAACAAATGAGGCACTAGCCTCTCTTATTTATACAATCTGGCAGGCGCTGAACTGGGGTGTATTTTCACTGGCTGGGCCGACTTCTCATTTTGGGTGGTTATAACCACTTTAATATATTTTTGTTTGGTCGACTTCTCATTCTGGGTGGTTATAACCACTTTAATATATTTTGGGGCCGACTTTTCATTTATCCTATTACAATTAGGGTTTGACTAATCCACAAAAGGGGATTTGATCATTTGCAATACTCGACATGATCAATCCACAAAAGGGGATTGATATAATGAATGATACATCAATAATAGATAGAATACTCTTTGCAGTTACAATATTTCAACACCTTGTACTTAAAGAAGTGAGCTAGAGTGCAAGTGATAACCCAACTAATAAATTTTAACTTATTTATTTGTTTGTTGAGCAAAAACCAATTCAATCCTACCCAATATCTCCCTATTAGATTTGGGAGTGTTATCTTAGGATTTGTAGTTGTGCAAAGCCCAACACAAGATCACCAAATCTTATGTAACTATAGGAAATCCTACCACTATCACCTTAGTAAGAAATCTCCTCATTTTAGTGATGGAGGAGGTCCACCACAAGGGATGCTTATGTGGTTGCCTCAAGGGATCAAAATAACAAGTTTAATAGCCAAACCTAGCACCCCCTTTATTGATCACTTAATGAACAGTCTAGGTCTGTGTAATGGATGACGTATGGCGTTGTTTGAGTACTTTCCCGGAACAAGAACACTTATAGCATATATATGGTTGATTTTCAAGTATAAACATGCAATCAAAACCTCATAAGATGCTAGACAATGTAGAATTGATATAGTTGGTACAAAATAGAAGAACAACAATAGTTTATAAAAGCAAGTACAAATTTGTAATAGCAACAAGAAATATGCCTCAGAAATGCAATAGTTGAGAACGAAAATTCAGCGTAAACTTAGTAGGTTAATACCCAATTGTTATATGTGATTTCTGGTAAGTTTAGAACACCTTTAGATCAATGTATGCAACAAATAAGAGAGTATTAGATGGATGTAGAAAAAAAATTCAACAACATCAAGTTTGCAAGTGAATTAGCTTTAGTTAGTGTTAGTTAGTTAGTAGATAGCTTGAGAAATTGAGAATAGACAGTTTGTTGATCACTTTCACCACAAGATAACTTAAATGATTAGTGACTTAGGGATATGAAGTCTTTTACAACAATACAATATGTTTGGAGATGATAGTAGCAAGATCTAAGAGGTAGGGCTTGAAATCTAAGGTGCTAGCAGATAAGATCCTTAGATTTCAAGACTTAAAGAGATGGATTGCTAGAGTGCAATCACTTTTGGGCTCTAGCAATATTTTCTCCCTTCTTAAGTTCTTCAATTACGTCACAATCAAGAGTCTAGAATAAAACTCCTAAAGTTCTAGAAATTTAGAAATTTAGGAGATTAACCCTAAGTAGGATTTCATTCACAAATTTATGGATGAAATTAACCTTATGAGAGGAGAAATCATTTACCAAGCAAAATATTCAATATGAACAAGTAAAATTTACCATAAAACATTCAATAGCATGAAATGAAATTGCATAAATTTACTTACTTCACCAAGATATGACAAGAGCAAACCCTAATTGCAGCAAATTCATCCAAAAATCAACAAATAATGATCCAAACTTGTCCTCCAAGAGATAGTGCATGAGTAAAAAGAGCCAATAACCCCAATGGAGCGAAAATTCCAGACTTGTCTCTCACAAAGGTGATAAAGTTGTGATGATGAAATGAGTCTAGGATAGCCATATTTATAAGGAAACCCTAGCTATCCAAAAGATTCTAATGAAAATTCATTTCTTTACATAAGAGGGTCAACCCCTTAAATTTACCCTTGCAACATACAAATTTAATTTTTTACATGAAATAAAACCTTAGAAGGGTGATGTCATGCCATAAGAGGGTGGCGTAGGCTCTCCAAGTGCAACATCAAGCATGGTGAGAGAGACGTTGAGCCTCCAAAGGCCACAAGTCTTTCTCAAAGTTCCCTGCCATGGTCTCCTCCTGTCAAGCCACCTCAAGAACCATCTTATCCATCAAACCACAGCCCTCCAAGGTGACGTCAAGGGATAGGAGGTGACGTCCTAGGCCTCCACAGGGAAATGTCCAAGTGGATAAGGGTGAAACTTCATCCTCTGGTGATGCCAAGGTGCCTCCAAAGGCAACATCATGTGTCCTTCAGGTGCAATGTCCATCATCCATGGTGTTTTTCATGTGGGGTCCAACGCCCATCATGTGGACAAGATTCTGCAAAGACAAACAAGTACGCCCTTCAAGGTTCCACAAGTCACAAGTATCATACCAAGTAAGACATATTTAATACAAGAACCACCCAAACATGTGCATCAAACCCCCCTTTCCAAACTAAACAAATGCTCAAAGACCTTATAAGTTTTTACAAATTTAGATATGGGAGGGGTGTCATGGTGCCCTATTGGGTAGGCCAATCCCCAAGTCAAGGAATGTTTCCCAAGAAGACCCCATCTAAGTCATGTATTGAATATGATATGGATTGGGGAAAGACATCTAGGCATGGGGTCTTGACATACAAGGGTTTGTATTGTCTCATTTATGGGTGCCTTTGTCAAGGGTGTGTTGCCCTTCGTCTACAATGCAACATTTTTCCAAGCCTTTTTATTGTCATTAATTCATTATGATCTGAAACATTGAGTACTATGTGCAATGGAAAGTAAGGAGTATCGCAATGCCACTTGAAGATAGAAACACACAAAGTGTCATATGCAATGGAAAGTAAAAGTCACCACAAAATGTATTTCCTCAACAAATGGGACATTTCTTAATTGTGTTTAGAAGGTCCTTGATTCTTATGGAGAAGTGTTTCATTGCTCTCGGTACCTTAGGGCCAGCATCTGGAAGGATAATGATTGGTTTTTTACTTTTTCCAGCTACAACACATATGGGACTTTGGCCCCTTCTTCCCATGAAATGAGGTACAATTCCTTCTTGGGTCCAATGAACCCAAAAACCCTAAAGATGAGGATACGAAGGGGAAGAAGTGTGGAAAATGGTAAGTATGAATGAGAATGGTACGATGACCCTTCAAGGAACTACCAAGTAGAAACCCTTTTCCCGAGAGAAACCAAATTGTTAGGACACAATGACAACCACCAAGGTGAAATTAGGCAAAAGGTATAATTTCCAAGAAAATGTTACATAATCAAGAAAGGATTATTTACAAAATTTTCAAATGCTTCAAATATTCAAGTGACACTTACCATAACACCAGACTTGTTACCTTATGAAGCAAGACTCGATGTCCTCTGAGGCCAAGCCGATGTAGTGGATGTTTCTTTGCTACTGATGATGAGTGGTGGTTGACATGAATAGGAGGGACCCTGCGGGCTCTGCTGGTCAACCTGACTCTCGGCACTCCATGTCTTCTACCTGTGGACCTCGAGACATGATCTCCTTAGTTACCCTTAGACTAAGATGGTAACATCTGACTCCTACATGGGGACATGTGCTTACTGTAGGGTGCATGAAAACCTTAGAATCTCTCGGTATGACATGTGCCTACACACACTGAAAAAAGACACGTCGGGATATCAAAGGGTGGCACACTCACCCCTTATTCATATGAGAAAATATGCTAACTATAAAAAGTCTAGAGAAAAACTTGAAAAGAAAATTATTTCAACATTTTTATTCTAACATATCAATATGAGTATGCAAAACATATGAATGTAACATAGCAATATGTATTGATGCAAGAAAAGAATAATTAAATCATAATCATGTATGCAAATATAAGCAATATGCAACTATGCTACCATGATATGCATGATGCAAATGCCTACCATAACCTACCTACTCTAATCTATGTTAGTGAAATGTTAGGTGTAATCATAAAACCAATAAAACCACACCTAGCAATGTATCAAAACATCTACCCATGTGTTTCATCATGAACCAAAATAAAGATAAGTCAAGCACAAAAAGGCCATGAGCTAGGAAATGCATTATATCATAACTAATCATAAAGTCTAACTCATGGAGGAAGGAGGGAGAGACAAAATTATGCCAAGTCATTTTCCCACAAGAATGTTTGATCCCTTCTCAGGCCTCAAGGAGTGATAAGATCCAAGTTAGTCAACCTTCAGATTCTTTGAGCCAACCTTATGAGTCTTTATCTTGTCACACCCCCTTTCAGATGTTACCCCCTCAGCCTAGGGGTAACTAGGAGCATGTAGGATAGAAAAAATATAATTATACATGTAACTCAAAGTTGAACTTATGCATCACTACTCTTCTTAATAAACTAAGGAACTTGATTAGCATAACTTCTAAAGTCCTTTTGATTTTTTCCAAAAATGAGAATCAATCCTCTAATTTAGTTTGTGTAATCCCCAAATGGATTCTCAAATGTTTAATGATATTTGTCTTCTAGAATTAGGCCTACATCTAAAATTAATTACTTTGACACCCCTCATAATCCTCCATCCTTTAAACATGAAAAAATACAAGATGACCCTTCTACCACAAAAGTGTAAAGGAAAAGTGAAAGTAGAAAACCTTGTTTGACATCTCCAAAAACGGAAAAGGATCCAAATGGTAATGGAAAGTACCACCACATCAGTGGTCAACATAGAAAAGGATCCAAATGGTAATGGGAAGTACCATTTGACACCTTATTTGACACCTTCAAAAATGGAAAAGGATCCAAATGATAATGGGAAGTACCACCGCATCAGTGGTCAACAAATATCTAGCACTCTACAAAAGATTGTGCCAAAAAAATCTCTCCACCATAGGAATAGTCATTGATTATAGCATATTGTGTCAAGATTATGCACTCAACTATAAGAATAGTCATTTATGCACAAATATTGATTAATTTCACATTGAAAAAATCTTAGGATAACAAATTGAGTTGGACAATATTGTGGGACATGATTTCTCACAGTGGGTATCGTCGATCACATTAGATATCAACAATGGAAATCACTATGACTTATATATCATTGATTATCATTAATATTATTTTATAGACATTAGCTCATGTTATTTCATTACTTGTGTTTGCAACATGTCTGTGTACTAGAAAGTCTAACTAACAAGTGAGGAGTTATTCTTGTTTCCCGTGCCTTGCATACAATCTTGGACAAGGGAATTCGAGGTGTAATATTGTGCATCAAGCTAAATATTGAAGGGGTGGAATGATATTGAAACCATCAAGCTAGACTTTGTTTTATGGTGTGCTATCATCATATGGTGACTAATCCTTGGAGAAGAGGCGAGTCCATAGGAGGTTGTTCCATATAGCATGACTCTAGATGTGGAATCGTTTACTATGAAAATCATAGAAGACTTTAAGCATAAAAAAACCCTAGTGGTTGAATAGACTTGTATCTACAATAGCTCTCTCTCACACACACGCGCACGCACACGAAAAAAAGATATGGAGAATATATCTAACAACCAACACCAAAGAGGAGAGAAAATCATTATATTATTACTAATATGATTGAATAAACATGATCTATATTATTTCATTACTTGTGCTCACCACATGTCTAAGTAATAGAAAATCCAACTAGCAAGGGAGGAGATGTAAAGTGTTTCTCATACCTTTCAAATGATCTTGGAAGGGGATTTTGAGGTTTAGTCTTGGGCATTGTGCTATATATTTAAGGGGTAGAATGATATAGAATCTATCAAGCTAGGATTTGTTTTATGGTGTGCTATGATCATATGGTTATTGATCCTTGGAGAAGAGGCTCCATAGGGGGCTTGGAGATTAGCTATCCATAAAGCATGTCACTAAATGTAGGATCATTCACTATGCAAATTATTGAAGACTTCAATCATCACAAAACCTTAGTAATTGGATATACTTGCATCCACATTGGCTATCTAACTTTTTGTAATATTCCTAGGTCGAACCTAGCTGTAAATGTAATAATGTACTTAAGTTGGTGAGTTGTTTTATATCTTTTTGGCATGCATCTTCCATGGTGTAGTGCGCGCATCTACTACGCAGTAAAATGATGAAATGGGCACATTCTAGGATAGGGCACGCATCATCTTAAGTGCGCGTGATAGTGAGGCCAGCAAGCCTTTTTGTATATGTTTTGTTTTATAGGCTAGTGAGCCAATTATTATAAGCTAGGAGGATTATGTTTGTATTAGGCCAGAGAGCCTAGATGTTAAAGGCCAGTGCGCCTATTTTTGTATGTCTCATGATTAATATAAAATACATCATTGCGCACAGACCGACCATGATAAAAGAGATGGGGGACTAAACTCCACTAGTTAGGGAAAGGATGGGGACTAAAAGTTAAGTAAAAGGGCTAAGCTAGGGAGCTTAAGCTAAAAAGGAATACTATATTAATATTTCTTAAAGTATAAAGTATGGGTAATTAGCTTATCCTAAGTTCTAAGGATGGGGACAAGTGGGCCAAAGTAGCTCCCAACATGACAAGTGTCAAGTTGGGGACATGCATACTTATTGTTTGAACTTAGCTCATTTTGGGGGTAATTCATCATTCCTTCCATGATTCGATCATAGAGGCAACCATTCCATGAGCTTTCACTCACTCAGTCATCTATCCTCCATACCTTCATTTCACTCATGCAATCAACTATTCTTCATACTTTCCTGTCATTTTATCTGAACTTGTATTCATAACCATACATGTTTGTGTCATTGGTTAGCTTGGGAGCTGGACTGAAGAAGCGGGTTGTCAGGCCCGTGGGATATTGAAGAGGGGGGTTGCCAGGCCCGTGAGAATTCTCTCTGAGTGAGAGAATTGTTGGGTAGTTGATTTCCTAAAGGTGCTAAATTGCAGCTACAAGGCTCTGAGACTTCCTTTCTGGCCTGTTGTTGAAGCCTGGAAAGGAAGTAGAGGCCGGAAAGGAAGTGGGGCAACCGAAGGACTATTGAGAACAGAAGGGGCACACTTCCTAGAGTGGGACAGGCATGTGGGGAATGAGGGACTGTAGGATGTTAGTTTGAGTTTGCACCTGTGATAGTGTATTTCCCAGTGTCTATGAGCCTTTGGCCTAGTTAAGAATCCCTTTACCCGAGTGGAGTTTAGTCCCAGCTTGGGGGTGACCCACTGTTGAGAGTGATGAGTAGTGTGGTCTATGCTTGGGAGGTTCGTGGAAGGTCTGCATGCAGTTGGTGACATTCTTGCCAAGATAAGTGTCAATTGTGTGATAAATTTACATGTTGCATTGTTATTTACGTGTTCAGTTTTATGGGTTTATCTTGTGTGTGGTTATAACTGTCTGTATGTTTATGGGTATTTCCTGTATATACTGCATGTATACACTTACTGTTATTTCAGTGTGAATCCATGTATTTACATATGTATTGGTATGTTTACATTATATATATAATGTTTCCTCAAGAGTTTTGTGTGTATATATTTTAATTGCATGCAGTTCGAAAAAATTGTGTGGCATAGCTCAGTTAGATGTTGGGTATGTTACAGTATGTTTCGCAAAGAGAATAAAAGAGTGTTCTCTCATGTAGCGTGACCTGACCATGGGTGGTCGGGGACGTTACAATATGGTATCAGAGTTTATGTTTTCCACACTGAGCCTGGATGGGCCAAGAAAGATGAGTTGAAGTGAAATGTCAAGGAGGATTTATTTAGAAGTGGCCAAATTTCATTTTTTTTTAATTTTTTTTAGAACCTCCATGGTAAATTTTAGAAATAATGACGTGAAATTGGGAAAAGCCCCAATTTATGTTGTTAAATTCATGAGAAAATCGAGAAATTCGGCCAAGTGGTGAGATATTACTAGTTTAATATCTGTTTTAGCAAATTCGGACCTGGAATTGGTCGAATTTGAAGTTATAGTAAAGCCATGACAGATGGAGTGAATTTAGTAATTAAAATTCTCAATTCATGACTTGAGCTTGGGAAAAATTCGTTCATGAAATTTCAACCTACAACGATTTGTTGTTGCAGAGGTCGAATGGGTGTTAACGGGGTGAAATTGAGAAAATTCCATAGTTGCAGAATGTCTTTGGAAGAAATGGGGGAAACGTTAAGCAAAAGCCTCAATTTTTGTAGTGGAGTTCACGAGGAAGTGACACGCATAAGAATGAATGTGTGCAGGAGGGTGCACTAAAAATGCATGATGCGCAGTAAAAAGCTTGTGATATGTGAAAATTGGGCATTACGCGGAAAAATGTTGGCGTGATGGAGTGCGTGCTAAATTTTGGCACCGTGTGAAAAATTTTGGTGTGTGGGTGCGCACGGTAAATTTTGGCACCACGCAGAAAAATATGGTGTGCGAGTACGCACAGTAAATTTTGGCGTCGCGTGGAAAAATATTGATGTGCGGATGCGCGCACTAAATTTAGCATTGCGCGGTGTGCACATGCATAAGAAGGTGCGCGCAGTGTACACACACATAATAATGATGCGTGGGGTGTATGTAGTATTGGCAGAGCATAAAGGAGTTTGGTTGGTGTCCGCGCAATATGGGTATATGTTGTCGCGCGACAATTTAGTTAATGGTGCGCGCAGAGTATTTGTACGCGGTGGGGGCGTATTGAACTTTGGCATGGTGTAGTGCATAGAGTGAAATGTGCGCGGAATATCAGTGCGCGATACAAAAATTGTACTCAACAGGTATAGTGCAATAACCAAAACTGTGTGCAGTGGATATTGGCGCGCGGCAGAAAAGTAGTGTGCGCTAGTTATTGGTGCGACAGGGAAGTGTTGCACAGTAGATATAGGTGTGCGGAGCACAATTTACCTTGTGGTATTGCTACATATGGTAAATATGGGCGTAAATCTTGAATTTTGTGTGCGAGAAGTTCTTTGTATGGTGAATAACAACGGAAAACCAACGAATTTCCGCAACATTTTATGTTGTTTGAACGTCATATTTTTGCAATGCATTTTTTAGGGCCTTAGGAGCGTTTTTAGGAAATCAAAAACCACGAGACAAAGGTGTATCGAGATCAAATGAAAGAGCTCGGAGAGAGATTTCTAATGGTGTAAATTGTTCATCAAATGGAACCTTTATAAGAAAGTTACAGCACAAACAGTGGAAGGTAAAATGTAAGACCCATCTAATTTTAGAAAGCTATAACTTTATGCTCTGGAATCCGATTGAGGCACAGGAGCATTCAATGGAAAGCTATTGCACCATAGAAGACATCCCTAGAGATGAATTAAATTTATGGGCATGATAAAGATGTTTACTATGGAAAAGAAGGTACCTGTAGCATTCCAAACCAAAAATACAAATTGGCCAAGAACTTCAACAGGCTGTAACTAGCAGCCCGGAACCTTGGAAAGAGTGTCCATAAGATGTATATGATGAAACCCAATTGAGATCCTATGAAAACTCCAATGGAGTAGGTGCAAAAATGCATAATTACAGTGTAGAGTTGCGCCAAGTTGAAGTGTGAACAGAAAAGTTAATGGGCAATTTTCAAATAACCATAACTTTTTGCTCTAGACTCGGAATTGAGCATGGGAGCAGACGTTGGAAAGGTATTGGATAGAGGAGTCTAATTATCCACCCAAAAAAATTATTTGGGCAATAATTATCACAAGATATCAGAAGAATAATTCTGATGCATTATTGGAACAAAATTGTACATAATTTCATAAAATTGTTGAAACAGTTAGCCTAACAAATTTTGTTGACTACACAGTTTGAAGAGCTAAGAACTTTTGGTTCTTAACAGGTATGAAGGTGGAAAATTTGGTTAAAATTAAGCAGAAGTAATCAGGGAAAGAGTGTTATGAAAAATATTTCATAAGATGATCAAAATCCAAGACTATAAAAGGTTAAGGTATGAATCTTGGCGCAGTCATAAAGTCTTTGGAAGCCACTACAGGAAGTCCTCTCATGTTAGTCAAGTATTCAATGGAATCTGGGCAGAGGAATAGATCATGTAGAGAATGAACTAGTGAACACTCCCAAAGAAACCAATATACAAAGTAAGCAATGCATGGGAGTAAGATCTATTATAAAAGGAATTGACTATCAGAATGATAGTAACCTGATAAAGAAAGAGGTTTAATGCATATTTGGATAAATAGTGCATCATATCCAGGGATTAGCTATGAAATTAGAGTAATGCTTCCCTTATGGTTATCAGAAAGTGCAGTGGAAGCTTGGTATGAAGGGCATCAATCTGGCATGATAGAAGTGGATTGTGCAAGGCAGGTTGAAATCGGATTGGTCAAGACAGGGGAAAGTATAGTCATCAAAAAAAAAAATACAAGTGTTGATATGATCAAAAAAGGAAGGGATAAATCAAGTACCACAAGAAGGAAGTTGGTGCTAACTATCCAAGGTTACTCAGAAAACATGACTGGAAATATAATTGGGTCATGTAGGAGTTGGATCAGAAGGATCCGAATAATAGTGGAATGATGAAAATTAATATCAACATAATATGTAATTGCAAGTCCATGAACATGCTAGGATAATGGAAGAAGAATTCATGTGATAGATATCAAGCAAATGGGAATGCATGAAAACAATCGAAGAGGTAAAGAAAGAATCCAAGTAGAGATTATTGATGCATTCCAAAGGTTTTGAAGATATTTCCACAATAGCATGGAAATGCCAAAGCCAATAAAGACTTAAAGGTGAAATGAATCTCTGTAGAGAGTCAATAAAGAACCATGAAGATGAAAATGGTTCTATGCATGGTTTTGAATGCAAAAGAGATGGTGCCTAAGAAAAATCAATCTCAAGTGGCATAGAGCCATGAGTGACATTTCCATGGAGTGGAAGTACCACTTGAAATTAGGTTGGTAAATTAAAAGTAGTATTAAGTGCTTTTAATTAATTGTACTTTTAATTAATTATATACAGCGAGAGTAGGAGGCATATGTCCATCCTTACATCATGCTAAGAGATTGGCTATACAAGCCAAGTTTGAGGCTAGTTGGCAAGTAGTGGAGAAAGGTGGAATAAAACTCAAATACTAAAGTATTCAGCCATGAAAGAGTTGAAATAGTCTGAAAAATAAATGGATGTTGAAGATCCAAAGTCTATAGGCCAACATGTTTGGAATTATAATTCATCCAAGTACGAGTTGGGATAGATGGATCCAGAAAGTAAATAAAAGCTGGAAGTTAATATCAGTTTAGTATTGAGATGAAAAGGCAAAGGAAGCCAAGAGATATTTGGCTAGAATGTGCTTAGATCATAAATAATCATGCACAGTGGTTACAGTGAAGAGCACATGAAGATTCAGGAATCTAGAAGAATTGAAGATTTCTAGGATAAACAAGAAAAGGTGATACAGGGAGAAATAAGTTGTTGCAATTACTATAGCAGCAAGTATCTTATGGCTTGTTGGAACAACCATAGAGTGAGAATGCTTGCATGTTTGCAAGTGTTGTTGATAATGTTGTTGCATATGGAAGGAAGCAACATAGAGTTGGAAGGTTTATTATAAGACTAATAAAGAGGCATGAGAGCTTCTATTGTCATCAACTAATCATGTAGCATTAAATACATTTAACGGCAGCCATGTAGGTAAGTATTTATCTTTTGCAATTATGTTGCATAATTGTCAAAGGGAAATTTAGGGAAGAATTTCCTAAATTTGAATTGTATAATACGTTGTATGGTGTTGCTTAATTGCATCAACAGGATTAAGTTACCACTAGGTGTGGTAAAGGCTAGAGGCATGTTATAATTATTAAATCTTTTAGCATTTGAATGCACACACTAACATAGTAGCATGTCATGATTAAATTGGTTATGAGACAATAACCCAAGAAAATAAAAGATAAGAACTTGTTATAGGAATGATGCTAAGAAAGCTAGTCATGTATGAGACCATGAGATGGTTGGATATGGCAAGGTATGATTGTAGAAAGGTTATGTGCCGCACAAATACCCAATGAGCTTCCTACCTTTAAATGAAACTTGGACTGCAACATTTTTGCTAACACTAATGCACACCATGGAATTATATTCTTGGTGTAGTGTTCGGGTCGAAAAGAAGGGCATCCAAGTAATTGAGAAGGCAATGGGAAGTGTGTGGAGAATGTGTCAAGACATTGACCAGATTTCCAATTTATGAATGGTGAGATACATGGCTTAGATAAAGATCATTTTGAAAATCGATACAAGGGTGCATTGAATAAATAGGCATTGAGAGTTGTACTCATGTCTAGTAAGTGGCAAAGTTGCACTCATACATGATAAAATTGTATATTTAAATACAATTGCCGAATGTATTTTTGTGAGTGCATGTATATGTGTTCTTGAATGGAACTAATTATGTCAATGGCTGAAATGTTACTAACTCATGGATTTGAGAACATTTCATGAACTATTAGAAATTGCAACAGGAAAGTTGCAAGTCAGGAAGTCATAGGAATAGTGACTACAAAAAATTTCATGTTTAGAAAATTGAATAAATGAACTTACTGTTATTAATTATGAACATGCATATGTATAGAATGATGAGTCATTTTATTCGGTTAAATTGTTTGGTAATTGTGATTGAATTGCTAGATGCAGGCAATTCTAAGATCATGGCATAAGGTGTTGTACATGTTGAATTATGATGTATAGAAAATACTGAGAATTTGTTGGTTGTATGCAATATATAATCATTGCAGGAAAAATGGTATTTAGCATGGTGCTTACTGAAATACATAAGGAAAACTACATCCCATTATTGCAACAGCAATGAAAAATTATGAAATAGAATTTCATATTTTGGGAAAAGTCAAATTCATTATGAAATTAATTTGATTTCTAAAATGGAATTTTTATAATGCTCTCTCATGATAAATGCATGTTTATGATGCAGATGAGATGATAATGATTAAAGTTGGAACTCCTAGAGCCACGGTGCTATGAGACTTCTTGTTCAGCCTATGTTGGAGCCCTGGAAGGGAAGTTGAGCAGGCGATGCACTATTGGACAGTGAAGGTGCATACTACCTTGGGTTGTACAGCATGTGGGAAGAGAGACCGTTGGTTGGAGTGTTGCTGAGGTTTGGTACCTTGGCCTATACTATGTTGATATTGATTGTGGGTCGTGGTTATTTTAGGAAGCCATTGCTCTAATGGAGTCGTAGCCATGCTCAAGAGTGGTACGCTACTGAGCGTTTATCAGCAGTGAGATATAATATAAGGTTGGTTGGAACGTCGTGGATCTACAACCAGTTGTTGCTTCAATGAGGTTTAATTGAAGGATGTAATAAGGAACAGTGAGATGAATTATTCCTTAAGTAGCTCTATGGAATAGAGAAATTGACTTCCAGTTGTAGTATGAGTATTGGAATTGGTGCTGGAAAGTAGAGCCCCAGATGGATAACAAGCTTCCAATAGCTAAAGCTTGGAAATTTTAGAGAATTGGAATGGTACATGGTATATAATGCACTGAGGACAGTGCATAAATAAGGGGAGGGAATTGTAATATCCCTAGGTCGAACCCAATTGTAAATGTAATAATGTACTTAAGTTGGTGAGTTGTTTTATATCTTTTTGGCATACATCTTCCATGGTGTAGTGCGTGCATGTACTGTGCAGTAAAATGATGAATTGGCCACATTTCAGGATAGCGCACGCAACATCTTAAGTGTGCACGATAGCGAGGCTAGCGAGCCTTTTTGCATATATTTTGTTTATAGGCTGGTGAGACAGTGATTATAAGCTAGGAGGCTTATGTTTGTATTAGGCCAGACACCCTAGATGTTAAAGGCTAATGCTCCTATTTTTGTATATGTCTCATGATTAATATAAAATACATCGTTGTGCGCAAACCGACCACGACAAAAGAGATGGGGGGCTAAACTCCACTAGTTAGGGAAAAGGTGGGGACTAAAAGTTAAGGAAAAAGGCTAAGCTAGAGAGTTTAAGCCTGTTATCCCCGATTTCATGGGATAACTAGGAGATCATGTCTCGAGGCCCACAGGTCCTAGACATGGAGTACCAAGAGCAGGATTGACCTGAGCATGGCCCTGGAGGGCCCATATTTCTTCTTCCTCATCAGACTTGTTCTATCAGCAGCAACAGCATCCATCACCTTCGGCTTGAACTTGTATCGGAGGAGACTCTTGCTCCATGAGGTAGTTGGTCCAGGTATCATGGTATGTGTCATATTTGATCATTATAACCTTCAGATATATGCATCAAATTCCTTTTACTTCTGACGACTGCTTGGATCTTACACTAACCCACTTGACCATGGTTGGGGGAATTGACAGGGTACCCTAGCAAGCTTGTGCCCATAGTTTTTGGTTTTCCACCCGGGGGGATTTTGAAGGGCCATCGTTTGCTCCCATCATATCATCACTCTGACATCTTATCTCCCACACATCTGCCCCATTCCCCTAGTCTGGACATTAGGATGACCTGTTTGTGGGGTTAAATCTTATCTCGTGGGAAGAAGGGGCTAAAGGCCCAAAAGGTAAAAGCAGCTGGTAAAAGATAAAAGCCATAAAAAAATGAAACCTAGAGATGCCTCGCCCAGGGATCCCCGAGAGGCAATAAAAAGCCTCTCAGCAAGAAATAAGAGGGACCCGAAGAAAAATAACAAAACAAGACCTAGCCAAGAGGATGGGGGGTCTCATCATGAGCCAGCCCATTATGTTCATGGGTACCTAGCAGTATGACATTTCCATTATCTGGTTACCACGCCATGGCAGTGACCTTTGGTTGCATGGCCAAGGGAAAGGGGGTCTCATCACGAGCCAGCCTTATCATTTCTGTAAAAGTGCTTGTGGGTAACACTGTCAACTCTGGTCACCATGCCAAGGCAGTGTCCTCTAGTTAGTCCTTGAAATAAAAAGCAAATAAAGAAAAGAAAGAATAAAGGCAATAAAGGGCTTGGAAAGAATTGCGTCCATGACAGGTACAACTCACCTTCTACAAAGGCACCCACAGGTAATATCACCCCTGTCTTTTACTCTACCTGTATGTCTGGACATCCTTTGACCACATCACCTCGTGTTACATGGCTTGGATGATATCCTCTGGAAACTTTCTTTCTCTTATGGATGCTGGCCCAATAGGGCATTTTGTCTTTATTTTTCGGCTTTGTATAGTAGGTCATTGTAATGTCTTTGAGCTATTGGATGATATATCAGGGTTTTATGCATGCATTTGATAAAATTAATGATGAAATATGATTGACATTACTATGATCCCTGTGACTAATGATCCCATGGAGGGCGAAATTTTTGATGTGCAGGATCATGCCCGACGGACAGGTACCAGTTGGACCAGTACACATGGGGAAATGATTAGTTCGGACCTCCATGCGGCTGAAGATCCCATCAGATGGTTGTTGGGACCCCATCAGGGGCAGAGACAGGACAGTGATTGGTCGAGCCTTTTCACAAGAAAAGAAGGAGAACGTTTTCATCCAGGTTTCCTTGGCTGAGCCCAGCCCAGGGGGGTTGACCCACTACAGGTGGAACGTGCCCCTTTTGATGCCCCAAGACGTCATCTAGGAGCCATGATGTCACCTCTAATGTATAGCATCTTGACAGAGCAGTTTGGCACGTGTGGCAGAGTTTGGAGGCCCAAGAAGGGCCAACGTTTGTCATCTTGTGTTGCATTTTTCCCTAAAAAGGGCCAACCTCTCCCTCAGAGGGGCTTGGCGTTCTGTTTATTGCTCATTTAGGGTTTCATTTAATAGTTTAATGTAAAATCCTTACAAGGCATGGCTCATTTAGTTAACTGGTTGTTTGACTGCTTTATTTTGTTGTTTTTACATCTGCACCCTAATTTTGCATGTCCTTCCATCTTTAGAATGTCAAGTTGTCATCCTTCCTTTTTGTCCTCTTTTTTCTCTCATTTTATTCTTCTTTATTCTTCTCTTTTCTTTATTCTCTATTTTATTCTTCTTACTGAATGTTGTCCTTCTCAATTCATCACAACTGCACACTTCCTCGACTTTCTTCTTCTCCTTTGTGCACCTCTTCTGCACACTTCTTATTTACTTAGGATTTTTTCTCAAAACTTTATTCCAAAACCACATGTCCAATAGTTTAATGTAAACCAGTATGATTTTTGGTTTATAGCCTTGTCGGCTATTTTTAATGACCTAAAATTAATTAAAAGGTCATGGTACACTATATATTGAGGATGTTTTCCCCTCATTTAAACATAACACATCACTCACTCTCCTAGTGAGGTCTGATTTTTTGCACCCTATTAGGGTTATTGGCTATTTTGAGGGGGGCGCACTTGTTTGGAGATGAGATTTTTGGCAATTTATGTTGTTTTTCTTGAAGGAAGGTTTACAACTAGGGTTTGCATGCTATTTTCTTGATGATTTGTAAGTATTTTTCTGCAAAACTTCTTGATTGAATGGTTGTAGTTTAATTTCTTGCATTCTATTT
>SNQJ01S0064488.1:6271-17110 GCA_010110895.2 Picea sitchensis
GTTGGTGCTTCCTTCTAGTGGGTGCTAGAGAAAAATAGAGAGTTGGTGCTCTCAGCAAGTTGCAGCTTGCAAAACAAAGGTTGCAGCCTCACAATGAGTTGGTGCTCATATGTGTGATAATTTAAAGAATGTAAATTATACTTATCATATAAAGAAGAAGAGGTTTTTACCCTGTATGGGTTTCCTTGGGAAATATCTGTCTCTGTGTTTCTCATATATGTGACTGATGCTGAATTTGCCATTGTTTATTTCCCTGCATTATTGTGATCATCATTGAGTGCCTTGTAAATATTTTAAAAGAAGCATAATTGTTTAAGCACGGTAACAACTGATTCACCGCCCCCTCTCAGTTGTCCAACACAATCAAATCCCTGAACTTATCCACCCTCAAAACCAAGCCGCTTTCATGCATTACTAAAATGCATTGCCTTCTCCCTACCATCATAGGCTTGAGGAAAAGGCCATTGATAATCTCAGTTTCTCTCTACGTACTTTCTTTGAGTATGAAGAATAGCTTGAAATAACTGGTCTTCCCTAGGGAGAATCAGTTAGATAGACAGACATGTATGCCCTCTTACAGCTAGTACAAGATATGAACAATCATATGATAACATTTAAGCAGAAGGGTATTGTCTCCCCTCTCATACCTGGAGCTTCATCCTCTTCTGCACCCCCTTTTATAAATCCGGTTGAAAATAATTTTCAGCTTAAAGTTATCCTACCTTGGAGTTGGTATAAATTTTGCGAGGATCACCACAAAGAAACCACATGTGAGGTAAAGAATAGTGCCAGAGATAAGATATTTGGTAAGAGACCAGAAGCTACTATCGTTGTCCTAGACTTTGTGAAGCCAAAGGATGTCATGGTTATTAGTATTAGGAACAAATCCTATGCTCCCAAGGGTAAATTTGACCCTCCTCGCATTTCTTCTAGCCCGAGCTCATCCTCAACCATTGCTATGCCCCAGGTCCCTAAAATTTCTGAGAGTCAAAGAATCACTCCCCCTGTTCCCTCGTATAAATACAATATATTGAATAAATTGGCCAACATAAAAGCAAATGCAACCCTCCTAGATGTGGTTTTCATCCCTAAACAACAGATGTATCTGAAACAATTCATGGAAGGAAAATCTTTTTTTGTAGCCAATCTTTCCGAAGAGGTAGACAAAGAGGATTCTTCTATGAATAAAGTAGGTGTACATAACTTTAGATACCCTGTAAAACCCCCCCTTTTTATATTTCTGTAAATACCATGGATAATATTGCCCATTGTTGCCTCATCGATGGTGGTTCAGGCCCAAGTGTCATGTCAAAAATTATTATGGAAGAGATATGATTTTCTTGTACAAATGAAAATTCCAAAAGCATGCTCTCCTATAATAGTCTACAATAAACAACCATAGACGATATTAAGGATGTAACCTTGGTTTTATGCGCTCATCCTGAGATAAGGACAACTCTCAGCATTTAGGTGATTGATATGCATGTAAGAAATTACTCAATTATCTTGGGGAGAGATTGGGAAGCCTTAATAGGTGGATACCTCTTGCTCAACGGGACACATTTATCTGTTCCTTGGAATGGTAAGAATATTATAGTCCTTAGAGAAGGAAGAATTTCACCCTACATAGAGAGTGTTCTGTAGCCTATCGTTAACTATATTGAAGAATACCTAGGAGTGTATTCCATCTTTGCTGAAGAGGATAATATTCCTGTGGAAAAAATTGATTTAGATGATGAGATATGGCATATGCACTTTGATGGTTCATGCTCTAGTGAAGGTAATGGGGTTGGCGTTATCTTGGTTTCTCCTGTAGGGAAAATTCATAACCTGTCTTACAGGTTAGAGTTTGCTTGCTCAAACAATGTCGCCAAATTCTAAGCTCTATTATTAGGCATTAAGAACTCCCTTCATCTTGGTTGTGGTCACCTTTCATTTTTTGTAAATTCTAAGCTTGTTGTGAACCTGATACGTAAGACATTCTCTCCTAGTGACAAGTTGATGGAATGATACTCCCAAATTGTTTGGGCACTTGTCTCGAACCTTGTATCTTTCAACATCAATCATGTTAAGAAGGAGTTGAATTCAATGGTTGATCGGTTAGCTGTCTTTGCAGCCTCTCCTAATCAACAACTTTTTCCTCACAGGCTTGATTGTTCTTTTCAATCTCTACATCGTCCATACATTACCAAAAAGGAAGGATCTTGGAAGGTCATCCCTAACGATGAGAGAATTTGTGTTGTCATTCAAAATGAACCTCTTAATCTCAAGGAGATTATATCCATGGAAAATAATGAGATTCATGAGGGCTTCACTCCTCTTGAGAGTTCGTTTTCATGGAGTGTTGTAGGTAACAAAGAAAAACAAAAAGAAGAGGAGTTATAAAAGAAGGTGGTTGAAACCATCCTCCTAAATGTTAAGACACATGAATCTTCAATGGATATTAAAATAAATGTCTAATGTTCTATTAGAAAAGATATGGGGTCCACCGGGATACTCGGTGAATCTCAAAAGGTTTTTGCTTGGTCTTATGAGGATATTCATGGTTTTTATCCTAGTCTTGTTCAGTATATTATGAAACTAGCTAGGCAAAAACAAGAACTTGTTAATTATGCACTAGAAGCACCCTTTCAAAGGGAGATGAGAGATTTCTTAAGGGTTGGAATGATTTTTTCATTCCAACCTGAGTGGGTTTCAAATTGGGAACCGTCCTCGAGGATCACTAATAATATTAGAACCTGTATTAGTCTTCGAACTTTCAGGCAAGCGATTATGAGAAATCCCTTCCCTCCTCTCAATATGGGAATATTTTTTTAATAGGTTGTAGATTCATAGTTAGGACCCTTACTTGGAAGTTTGTTGGGTTATGAGAGATTCAAAGTAAACGGGGAAAATGTTCACAAAACCACTTTTATTATTAGTTTTGATACTATGCCTTACAAATGCCTTCCTTTTGGCTTATTTGATGCAAGTACCACCTTGGAAAGGCTTATACACACAACCTTCAATGAATTGGTTAGTCTCCATGATTATCTTGATGATTTAATCATGTGCGTCAAAGGGTTGATGATTACATTAGAATTCCAAGTGTTGGGTCATTTCCAGATTACTTTTGTCTTGGACACTAACTCAGACATTTTAAAGGAATTACAAAGACAATTGTTTTCCAACAGCACTAACAGTCCTCGCTTGAAGTATTGTGAGGGACAAACGTGAAAGGTTCTAATGTTGTTTGGATATTTTGTATACTAGTAGCCTAGCTATGCTTTCAATTTTTGTGCTTCTTTTCTATGCTTAAAGTACCTTGATTTCTGCCTTCTAAGTTAAGTTTTCTTTCCTTGTTGTTTTCAATTGAGTCTTTTACTGTTGTTGTTTTAATTTATGCATTATTACTTCTGTTGTGATTTGTTTCCTTATCATCTTTTAGTGTTTGGTCAAGATAGGATGTTAGATCAATTCGTCCACAGTGACACTCCTGCAAAGCATTTTTAGCCGATAACAATCAAGCTTACACAACTGTTATGATGTCTCCTTTGAAGGACCCTTGAAATTGTTACATATTCCCATTGATGTCTTATAAGGAATCAGTTATTTCCTACTTCTTCTTGCCATTCCTTCACCCATTGAGATCTTAAGGGAAAGTCTATAAGTTTTCCTCCTTGAAAGTTAAGAGAATATTCCAGTTGAATGATTATGCATACAGTGGTAAAACCCCCCCATACTTAACACTTTTCATCAATTATTCCCAAATTCACGGTCATCTTTCCATTAAATCCGCTCACTTCCCCCTATTGCATAATTATTCTGATTACGTCTTCTAAAATTATTGTTCTTGGTCTGTGAAACCATGAGTTCTGAGTTCTAAATATGTTGGAAACAAATTTTCCTGTGGAGTCGCCAGTTTGTTGACAATTAAAATTGTCAACGAAGTTTTTCTTGCAAAGTGTTGCTAGAGCATATTATTATAAAAAACTAAATAATACTAGTAGGTGGGAACCCCTTGAACTATTGAAGATCAGATATGTTCATTTTTTATGTTGTGGTGATGTGCAACAGGGCTTACATGGTTGATGAGATCTTTTGTTATTGGTTATGGTTTATGTTTATGAAATATTGATTCCTTATGTTACTACAGCCTATGTTATTCATTAATGTCATTGCTATATGTTCTTATCACACCTTCACAACAAACATGTTAGTGAAATTGCATGAAGGGTAGTTTTGAGAAAGGAAAAAATACTATAACAAGTGCAAAGAAAAGGGATCTAATTTTGCATTTTTATTATACTAAATGAAAACAATTGGAAGGAAATGAGAAACAATTGCAAAGGGGAAGAATTTCCAGCTATCCTATATACTATATCACATGCATTAAATACTTAATGATTATTGTTAAATCCTAGATAGAAAAGTAAATGGCTATGCAATTGTGATTGAGTTATATGGTTAATACGCATATGGTATGAAATGTTGGTGGCCCATTTGGCAAGGTAATAGTGCTAATGGTTATGTGAATTGTTGAACTATATGGAACTTGGTGGAATTATGTTATGAGTTAGAAAGGTGATATGGCCACGCTGTTGGTTTTAATGGGTGATGGTTTTGATACATGGGTTGATTGATGGTGTTAATGAAGAACTCGTTGGCATGTACTAATGAATTAATGCATTGTGGGTGGAGGTGACATGCATTTACTGCACGTCATCTTTACTCCTCCCATTAGCCACCACTCTAGTCGAGCTATTGTTCGATCTTGTTGTTGTGGTTATCCTTCGATTTCTTAGCAAAGAGGAACCACTCGACCAACGCACATTTTAAAGGAATTTGATTACAGGTATGTCTTTTTTGGCCATTCGTGACTCTGCTCTTGTTATGAAATGATTACTGACTCAGGTGTATTGGTTTTTGTTTTCCTAAGTAGTGAAACTATGTAAAATTGTGTTATTGAAATGAATGGTTCTTCCTGCAATAATATTGACTTCGTAAAAGTTATTGGTCATTCTGGGTGCTAGCCCTCTGTTATCCTTGTTGTTTTAGTTGGAGGGTTTTTTTGGTCTTGGGTGGACTGGCTTCCCTCATGCATTCACAGCTATGCCAAGTCTCTGGTTTTTATGGTTTAGTGGTTGTAGGTTTCCTGCCTCACTGTATTTTGTTCACCTGGGAATTGGTTGATTCCACCACTAAGGGTCACAAAGTGGGTGTTTTGTTCTTAACTCGGACCTATCTGCACCTCAGTATTGTGGTAATTTGAATGAAGAACATGAGGGTTATACCCTGATATTGTCGGGTCGAATGGGAGCCTCACCCTTTTTTTATGGCCTCCTGCCATGGATTTTCACCTGTCCACGATAAATCATGGCTCTCTTTGTGTGTACACCATTGGCCTCAGAGTTTTCACCACTATAAGGAATTGGCTTTTCTCTCCCTATGTCCGCTACAGAACAAAATTTTACCCCCCAATCTGGAGTTTTATAGAGAATAGTGACGGGCCTGTCAAGTTTTTTATGGCTTATTGTGGATCTAATGTATGGTCGATTACTTTGAATACAGACTCGCTTAGTTGGTCATATGCCAGTCATATTGGTTTGATATTTATTTATTGCTTATGTGATAATAATGACGAATCTTGCATTGTTATTGGCAGAACTCAAATTACACAATATCTCTCCTTATGTTTAACAACTCAGTATGGTTTAATGGAGAAGATCGTTGCCCCAATTCGAATTGATGAGTGGGTATGCGTGGTTGCCACAACTTGTTAGGTCTATTGATGTTTACGACAATGTTGAATTGGTTGGTTGATACACAGTCGCTGGTATTTTTCACTAAGGATTGTTTGGATGATTAGTTGGCATTAATTACAAATGATTGATGTTGCTCACGCATACCGCATTGTATGTTTGGTGTTTCTATCATGATAATTTTTGGTTTATTTTGGGGCCAATTGGTTATTGCAACTAGGAATACAGTATGAATGACATCCACTGCATACTTATGAATGTCTGATTGTATGAGCCAAGTGCACACAGCATAGTCGATTACAGTGTGACTAAATCAAATCAATATTGTAATAAACTGATGGCTTAACACAATGTGTTGAGTTATTACTATGACTGTGTGTTTGTTTTTGTTAAAGTGGAATTGTTGCATCATGGTGTTTTGTTGGCTGCACATTGGGTATAACATAGATGTCTTGGGTTCTCACACTCAGGGATACTCACAGAGTTTTGAGCATGTTCTGTTGAAACCCAATCATTTGTTGAGACATGCTTGTTGTTGATACCTCGTCATTTTAGATGAGTGGCCCAACTTTTTAGAGTCACCTTAAATTGGGATTTCACAGTGTTGTAGTTACACTTGCATGATTGAATTATTCGTCGCATAGCTTGTGTTGGAATGGTGGTTGTTGTCTATTTAATTATCAATTCGATTCTTGGAAATTTGATATTGATTATTTGGTTACTGCCTATACATGTTTAACAAATATCATTGCATTTAAAATGACAGACCTGATTGCAGTGATATTGTGACTTCATTGTTAATTTTGGAAGCATGAATTTGAGTATACTTGTTGATTGAAGTAATGTAAGGGCTAGTGGTTGATTTTGATGGTTGACAGGGTGGAATGGTTACTATTTGGAAATTGTTATAAGATGCAAAGAAAGGAACAAAATACTCTTTACAGATTGTATGAAATGCATACTGTCTTGTGATGGCACGTTATTGGATATTTGATTATGAACAGAGAAATAGTTAAATGCACATAAATTGTTATTTTGTCAAAATGATTGATGGTTGATGCATCTCTTTTCTTTGAATGTTTTATGGATCACTTAATTAATTTCATGAAAAGTAATTGTCTTTCTTGCCTTCCATGATTTCATTTTCTGCTAATTAAAAATCCCATCACCTTCCCATTTCATTTTTTCACTCCCTGTTCTGAGATTGATTACAGTCAAGATAATTTTGGTGTTAAGGCAATTGAAAGTGGCAGTCTTGTGTGGATTACAGTGATGTTTTATTGGTTTTATTTTCATTTGATTGTTGTTGTCATTGAGCAGTGGCCGTGTATCCCCCCCCCCNCCCCATTATATCATATTTTCTCTCAATACAAACCCCTCACATATCCCAGAACCCTTTTTCACCCACTTCTCATTGATTAACAGTAAAATAATTTGTATGGATTGGATTGCATGAGTCTGATACATTGCTCAACCAAATATATTTCATATTTTTAAGAGTTTTCATGTATGGTTTTTTAAAATACTATTTTCTAATCGATCATGCATGCAGGATGAGTTTTTTCATTCGAGGTAGCCATGGCCAAGGAAACAGAGGTAGAGGTAATTGGAACTGAGGCCCAAGAAGGCCCACGTTCTCCATACATTTTGATTTCAATTCACAAGATCTTGGCCAATTGTTTCATGTCATATTATTCAATTGGATTGGGCAAGGAATAGTCCAACCTAGGCCTAAAAGGCCTCCTTTCCAAGCCCAACAAGCCTCTGGTATCCCTGCACCTCCTCATGTCTCATTACATCCCGAGGTCCCTGAAAATGATATATGGCAGGAGATTGTCCAGCCGACAGTCTCCCAACATCATGGCTGGCCCAAATTGTCCTTGTCTGCTCCTCCACCTATTAACCCCATTGCCAAAGTTTCCCATGACCATTCTCCAATGCAATCCTCCCATACTAGAAAGAGATTAAAAACTGAGGCCCACCATGCCCTTGATAAAGGAAAAGTCATTATTGCCCCTTTCTCACCCTCCAATGGCTCTGACAAATCCATGTCTTCCCAGATGCATTTGAGGGATGATTGTTCCCATGTGATCAACAAGATTAGTCCTAAAGGCTCTACACAGCCAAAGGAAAATTCAAGAAAATCAAGAGGTGACAATAGCAATCAAGGAAGGGTTGCATCGTAGACTGGGAAATATGGATTTTGAGCTTTTATTTTATCTAGTGTTTTATGACAGTTGACTTCAGGGATCTTTGGACAACATGTTTTATTTTGGATATATGAGTATTATTTTTTAAATAATTTCAAATTTCATGAGCTAAAATTTCCAACAGTGAATTTGTTGATGGGAGTCACAAAGGGTCCCACCTACTATTTATTATTTATTTATGACCCTTATTATAATTATTACTATTCCCCCTAACTAAAGTTAGTTGAGTCTTTTAATTAACTTAACTAATGAATTGGTTCAACTACTTCAACCAATTCTAATTTGTTAAAAGCAAAAGGAAAGGGAGGAACAAGAGGGGGATAGAAGTTGAAGCATACTAAGGTTTTCTCTTTGAGTTTATGTTGAGATAGTTTAGTTTTAATTCATTCATTTATTCATCACAAGACTAATTCTCTTTATGATAGAAGGATCTTATTGTAGATAGCAATATTCATGGATGAACCACATCATTAAGACACTTGTTTTTCAGAGGTGTTGATCTATCTTTGATAGTTTCTGTAGACTTGTTTGTTTTTGAATTAATTTTCATGACTGACAAAGGCTATTATGTAGAGTCGAGTGGGAAGCAATCTGTGGCAAGCTAATCCATCTTTTAGAGTTCATTTTTGGTTTTCTCTCAGAGGTCCTTTTGTATGCTCCATTGGGGACGTCTAAGTTTGACTTTGGTCCAAAATTTTTGCATGAGATTTTGTAAACAAAATGACTCTTTGGTGAATTTGAATGAAATAAAGGACTTCTTTATGTTGCATCTGTCGTGATTATCATCTTGGTGACTTTTATTCTATCTTTACATTTATTTCAGCAGCTGATATGTTCATAAAATTACATAAAGAGTGAATTTCCAACAAGCTTTTTGTTGATAAAAGACTAGCCTAAGCACTTGTAATTAATACTTGTGAGTTAGGATGTTATTTTTATTGGCTATAAATATAGAGTGATATTCCCATCTATTTTTCTTTAGCCAAGCAAAATCTGAAAATGCTTGAGTAAGATCATTTCATATATTTTCCTCAACAATAGGTAGGGTAGTTTAGGACTCCCCCATGAAATATTTTAGAATGATAGCATACCTGCTTACCTCCCTGCATTAAGATTTCTCCCATAGCATATACACTTGCATCTATCTCCACTTCGAAAGGATTCTACAAGTTAGGCAATGTGAGAACTAGTGCTTGACTGATCTTTCATTTTATCTCATCGAAATATTTATGTTTATTCTTTACCCATTGGAAACTCTTACCATTGGATATTATAGCTTGGAGTGGTGCATCTAATGCTGAAAAGGATGATATGATCTTCTATAGGTATTGTGTTTCCCCAACAAATCTCCTAACTTTAGTGACATTAGTAGGAATTGGCCACTTCAAGATGGACTCCATCTAACACCTGTATGATATGTGAGATATTATCCTCCCAAGTAGATCTATAAACCAATATTCCATCCAAATACACTATTACAAATGAATCTAAATAGGGACGCAATACATCATTCATCAATCGCATAAATGTAGTTGGTGCATTACAAAACCCAAAAGGCATGACCAACCATTCCTATAGACCTTTCCTTGTCTTGAAGGTGGTATTTCATGTATCTTCTTATTTAATTCATACATGGTGGTATCATGATTCAAGATCCAACTTGGTGTAGTACTTGGTATGATACAACTAATATAAAAAATCACCAATCATGTACAAATAATATTGGTTCTTTAGTGTAATCTTGTTCAAAGTTTTGTAGTCAATACACATTCACCAAGTCCCATCCTTCTTGGGTACTATGATGAAAGGTGACCCACAAGGTGAAGTGCTTGGTCAAATTACTCATTTCTCCAATAGTTATTGTAATTGTTTCCTCACTTTTTTTTCTTCCAGAAAAGACTATCTATACAGCCCAATATTTGGTAATGGGGAGTCAAACAAAAACTATATCACATGCTCCATCTAACCCTTTTAGGTGGCATCCTTTTAGGCTCCTCTAAAAGAGTTCCTTTGTACACCTACAAAATCTCCTTCAATTATTGTTTCTATTATTTTCTACATCCCTCCATTGATTCCTCCCTGGTTGAGTCTCTCTTAAGAAAAGCAATACATACTTCTTACTAGAATTGATCAACGTTTTTGTCTTTCTTAGCACTTATCAGAGAGATCTTTGACTTTCCCTTATGTGCATTGATGATGAAAAACTTATCATCCTTGGTCAACTGTTATTATTTTTATCTTTGCATGAATATCACATCCTGCATATACATATACGGGCTTCCAAACACCACACCACACATGTCAAGGGGTATTACATTTCAAAAATAAAATATGCACTTATAGAAAACTTGATTTTACATTGTTTAGTGACTTTGATCTATGCATCCTTATTCACTCATCCCAATGTATATGGGCTCAGATGACCATGAACCTCCAACCTAATATTTCTAATCAAATCATCTACTATGAGGTTGTCATGTGAGCCAAAATCAAATAGAGAATATACCTTGGTATTTTTGACCTAGATCTTAATATGAAATAATTTTTTCATTTCCTTATCTTCCTTGTGATGAAGGATACTTAGATTCACATCCTTCTTCACTGAAGTGCAAAAAATATTCTCATCCACATCTAAGTTGCTCTCTACTTGGTTTCCCAAATTTGTGCCTAGTAGGTTATTTTTCTTGGCATCCTTCTTGTGGTTCTTTGGATTCAACTCTAGATGTAGCTTCCAACACTTGTCTTATATGTGACCATCAATATTATGATGGTTGAAGTGGTTTTTTGGATCCTTAAATTGATGTGCAATGGTTGTTTGGATCCTTGCATTGATGTGTAGCGGTTGTCTTCTTCTTGTATTTTCCTTCTTCTTTCCTTCCTTGGAAGAA
>SNQJ01S0064488.1:17760-40599 GCA_010110895.2 Picea sitchensis
AGGATAAGGGTACTTTCATGGGTTTCTTTCGACATTTCTCACTCACACCAACAAGGGGGACATCAAATCAATTGCATTTGGGAATTGGAGTCATAGAGAAACAGCTTTATCAGTCTGGCTTCATTTCAGCAAGTGGGGCAAAGAAATTAACCTACGTCCTAACCTACTGTCACAAGGCAATTAACCCAGATTAAACAGTTGGGTCAAGATTTTATTTTTTCTAGGGGCTACCTGACCAGGATTAGATGGTCTAATCAGATGAATTCACTAATCTAACCTAGGGGCTATCTGATCAAGATTAGACAGTATGATCAGATGCATTCACTAATCTAACCTAGGGGCTATCTGATCAAGATTAGACAGTATGATCAGATGCATTCACTAATCTAACAGCATTGAAAATTTAAAAGAACTTGGTCATGCTTGAAAGGTATGACCAAACTGTTATTATTGCATGGGGCCTTTGCTTCAATTCTTTTCTGCCCTCTTTTCTCTTTTTTATTTTCTTTTTTATTTTCTTTTTTCACAAATTATTTGAAGAATGCAATATCATTTGTGAACCAAATCACCAGATGCAGATAATATCCAAGTCATAAGATGATTCCCATAAATTATGGGGTGATAACAGAGGACAATTGATTATTGCAACCAGGAAGATGATATGAATGACATCCATTGCATACTTATGAATGTCTAATTGTATGAGCCAAGTGCACACAGCATAGTCGATTACAGTGTGACTAAATCAAAGAAATATTGTAATAAATTGATGGCTCAGCACGATGTGTTGAGTTATTACCGTGACTGTGTGTTTGTTTTTGTTAAAGTGGAATTGTTTCATCATGGTGTTTTGTTGGCTACGCACTGGGTATAACATATATGTCTTGGGTTCTCACACTCAGGGATACTCACATATTTTTGAGCATGTTCTGTTGAAACCCAATCATTTGTTGAGACAGGCTTCTTGTTCATACCTTGTCGTTTTAGATGAGTGGCCCAGCTTTTTAGAGTCACCTTAAATTGGGCTTTCACAGTGATGCAGTTACACTTGCATGATTGAATTATTCGCCGCATAGCTTGTGTTCGAATGGTGGTTGTTTTCTATTTAATTATCAATTCGATTCTTGGCATTTTGATCTTGATTATTTGGTTATTGCCTATACATGTTTAACAAATATCATTGCATTTAAAATGACAGACCCGATTGCAGTGATATTGTGACTTCATTGTTAATTTTGGAAGCATGAATTTGAGTATACTTGTTGATTGAAGTAATGTAAGGGTAGTGGTTGATTTTGATGGTTGACAGGGTGGAATGGTTACTGTTTGGAAATTGTTATAAGATGCAAAGAAAGGAACAAAATCCTCTTTACATATTGTGTGAAATGCATACTATCTTGTGATGGCATGGTATTGGATACTTGATTATGAACAGAGAACTAGTTAAATGCACAGAAATTGTTATTTTGTCAAAATGATTGATGGTTGGTGCATCTCTTTTCGCTGAATGTTTTATGGATCACTTAATTAATTTCATGAAAAGTAATCATCTTTCTTCCCTTCCATGATTTCATTTTCTACTAATTAAAAATCCCATCACCTTCCCATTTCATTTTTTCACTCCCTGTTCTGAGATTGATTACAGTCAAGACAATTTTGGTGTTAAGGCAGTTGAAAGTGGTAGTCTTGTGTGGATTACAGTGATGTTTTATTGGTTTTCTTTTTAGTTGATTGTTGTTGTCATTGAGCAGTGGCCGCGTATTTCCCCCCCCTCATTATATCATATTTTCTCTCAATACAAACCCCTCACATATCCCAGAACCCCTTTTCACCCACTTCTCATTGATTAACAGTAAAACAATTTGTATGGATTGGATTGCATGAGTCTGATACATTGCTCAGCCAAATATATTTCATATTTTTAAGAGTTTTCATGTATGGTTATTTAAAAGACTATTTTCTAATCGATCACGCATGCAGGATGAGTTTTTTTAGTTGAGGTAGCCATGGCCAAGGAAACAGACGTAGAGGTAATTGGAACTGAGGCCCAAGAAGGCCCACGTTCTCCATACATTTTGATTTTAATTCACAAGAGCTTGGCCAATTGTTTCATGTCAAATTATTCAATTGGATTGGGCAAGGAATAGTCCAACCTAGGCCTAAAAGGCCTCCTTTCCAAGCCCAGCAAGCCTCTGGTATCCCTGTAGCTCCTCATGTCTCATTACATCCCGAGGTCCCTGAAAATGATGTATGGCAGGAGATTATCCAGCCGGTAGTCTCCCATCATCGTGGCTGGCCCAACTTGTCCTTGTCTACTCCTCCACCTATTAACCCCATTGCCCAAGTTTCCCATGACCATTCTCTAGTGCAATCCTCCCATGCTAGAAAGAGATTGAAAATTGAGGCCCACCATGCCCTTGATAAAGGAAAAGCCATTATTGCCCCTTCCTCACCCTCCAATGGCTCTGACAGATCCATGTCTTCCCAGATGCATTTGAGGGATGATTGTTCCCATGTGATCAGCAAGATTAGTCCTAAAGGCTCTACACAGCCAAAGGAAAATTCAGGAAAATCAAGAGGTGACAATAGAAATCAAATAAGGGTTGCATCGCAGACTGGGAAATATGGCTTTTGAGTTTTTATTTTATCTATTGTTTTATGACAGTTGACTTCAGGGATATTTGGACAACATGTTTTATTTTGGATATATGAGTATTTTTTTAATAATTTCAAATTTCATGAGCTAAAATTTCCAACAGTGAATTTGTTGATGGGAGTCACAAAGGGTCCCACCTACTAGTTATTATTTATTTATGACCATTATTATAATTATTACTATTCCCCCTAACTAAATTTAGTTGAGTCTTTTAATTAACTTAACTAATGAATTGGTTCAACTACTTCAACCAATTCTAATTTGTTAAAAGAAAAAGGAAAGGGAGGAACAAGAGGGGGATAGAAGTTGAAGCATACTAAGGTTTTCTCTTTGAGTTTATGTTGAGATAGTTTAGTTTTAATTCATTCATTTATTCACCACAAGCCTAATTCTCTTTTATGATAGCAGGGTCTTATTATAGATAGCAATATTCATGGATGAACCACATCATTAAGACACTTGTTTTTCAGAGGTGTTGATCTATCTTTGATAGTTTCTATAGACTTGTCTATTTTTGAATTAATTTTCATGACTAACAAAGTCTATTATGCAGAGTTGAGTGGAAAGCAATCTGTGGCAAGCTAATCCATCTCTTAGAGTTCAGTTTTGGTTTTCTCTCAGAGGTCCTTTTGTATGTTCCATTGGGGATGTCTAAGTTTGACTTTGGTCCAAAATTTCTGCATGAGATTTTGTAAAGAAAATGACTCTTTGGTGAATTTGAATGAAATAAAGGATTGCTTTATGTCACATCTATCATAATTATCATCTTGGTGACTTTTATTCTATCTTTACATTTATTTTAGCAATTGATATGTTCATAAAATTACATAAAGAGTGAATTTCCAGCAAGATTTTTGTTGATAAAAGACTAGCCTAAGCACTTGTAATTAATACTTGTGAGTTAGGATGTTATTTTTATTGGCTATAAATATAGAGTGATATTCCCGTCTATTTTTCTTTAGCCAAGAAAAATCTGAAAATGTTTGAGTAAGATCATTTCATATATTTTCCTCAACAATAGGTAGGGTAGTTTAGGACTCCCCCATTAAACATTTTAGAATGATAGCATACCCACTTACCTCCCTGCATTGAGATTTATCCCATAGCATATACACTTGCATCTATCTCCACTTCGAAAGGCTTCTACAAGTTAGGCAATGTGAGAACTAGTGCTTGACTGATCTTTCATTTTATCTCATTGAAATATTTATGTTTATTCTTTACCCATTGGAAACTCTTACCATTAGATATTATAGCTTGGAGTGGCACATCTAATGCTAAAAAGGATGATATGATCTTCTATAGGTATTTTGTTTCCCCAACAAATCTCTTAACTTTAGTGACATTAGTAGGAATTGGCCACTTCAAGATGGACTCCATCTAACACATGCATGAGATGTGAGATATTCTCCTCCCAAGTAGATCTATAAACCAATATTCCATCCAAATACACTATTACAAATGAATCTAAATAGGGATGCAATACATCATTCATCAATCGCATAAATGTAGTTGGTGCATTACAAAACCCAAAAGGCATGACCAACCATTCCTATAGACCTTTCCTTGTCTTGAAGGTCGTATTTCATGTATCTTCTTATTTAATTCATACATGGTGGTATCATGATTCAAGATCCAACTTGGTGTAGTACTTGGTATGATACAACTAATATAAAAAATCACCAATCATGTACAAATATATTGGTTCTTTAGTGTAATCTTGTTCAAAGTTTTGTAGTTGATACACATTCACCAAGTCCCATCCTTCTTGGATACTATGATGAAAGGTGACCCACAAGGTGAAGTGCTTGGTCGAATTACTCATTTCTCTAATAGTTATTGTAATTGTTTCCTCACATTTTTTGCTTCCAAAAAAGACTATCTATACAACCCAATATTTGGTAATGGGGAGTCAAACAACAACTATATCGCATGCTCCATCTAACCCTCTTAGATGGCATCCTTTTAGGCTCCTCTAACAGAGTTCCTTTGTACACCTACAAAATCTCCTTCAATTATTGTTTCTATTATTTTCTACATCCCTCCATTGATTCCTTTAACCTAATTGATTCCTCCCTGGTTGAGTCTCTCTTAAGAAAAGCAATACATACTTCTTACTAGAACTGATCAACATTTTTGTCTTTCTTAGAACTTACCAGAGAGATCTTTGACTTTCTCTTATGTGCATTGATGATGAAAAAATTATCATCCTTGATCAACTATTATTATTTTTATCTTTGCATGAATATCACATCCTGCATATACATATACAGGCTTCCAAACACCACACCACACATGTCAAGGGGTATTACATTTCAAAAATAAAATATGCACTTATAGAAAACTTGATTTTACATTGTTTAGTGACTTTGATCTATGCATCCTTATTCACCCATCCCAATGTATATGGGCTCAGATGACCATGAACCTCCAACCTAAGATTTCTAATCAAATCATCTACTATGAGGTTGTCATGTGAGCCAAAATCAAATAGAGAATATACCTTGGTATTTTTGACCTGGATCTTAATATGAAATAATTTTGTCATTTCCTTATCTTCCTTGTGATGAAGGATACTTAGATTCACATCCTTCTTCACTGAAGTGAAAAAAATATTCTCATCCACATCTAAGTTGCTCTCTACTTGGTTTCCCAAATTTGTGCCTAGTAGGTTATTTTTCTTGGCATCCTTCTTGTGGTTCTTTGGATTCAACTCTAGATGTAGCTTCCAACAGTTGTCTTATATGTTACCATCAATATTATGATGGTTGAAGTGGTTTTTTGGATCCTTAAATTGATGTGCAATGGTTGTTTGTATCCTTGCATTGATGTGTAGAGGTTGTCTTCTTCTTGTATTTTCCTTCTTCTTTCCTTCCTTGGAAGAATCTTGGTTGTATTTATATTTACAACCACTTGGATTTACTTTCTTATGGATTATGTTATCTAGATATTTTTCTTGCACACAAGCCTCATCAACAGTCTCGGGTTTGAAGAGCATCACTTTCTTTTGAAAATGACCACATAGACCCCTCAAATACTTGAGGAGTACATCTTGGTCATTGGGATAGATACACAACATGATCACCATCTTCATAAATTTGGTAGTGTACTCTTTCACACTCTTCCCTTGCTTTTGTCTAAGTGATGCCAATGTATCCATTAGTCCTCTACATACCCAATAGGTTAGAAATAGGACTTGATGAGGATTTTTAAATACTCACACTTAGTTACTAGTGGATCACCCTCCAACCTAAGTGTCTCTCTGTGGATTTTCCACCAGGTTAGTGCATGGCTCTCTAGTTTTAGTCGAGAAAATGAAATTTTATGCTCTTCATCTATATTATGGACACTGAAATATAATTCTAACTATTTCAATCAATGATTCAACTTAACAACATAGATATCACATTGTTAGGGTTTGATTTCACTTCCATTTTAAATAGAGGTTGTGAGGGAGTGGTGGCACTAGAACTTGGTTTCTCTTCCTCAATCTATTTTCTTGACTCCTTTTGTAGGTCTTCATTATCTCCTAGTTTCTCATCATATCCAACTTTTGTGTTAGAGCCACCAACCTTCTTGAAATGTCCAAACTTGTTTTCTAGAGCCACCATGAAGAGGGACATGTTGCAAAAGATATAGATAATTTTCTCTTTCAACCTCAAAATAATCTCTTAAGCCAATATGAATTAATATGAATTTGTTCTTAAGCCAATTTCTAGATCCTGCAACTTTCCACAAATACCTCAAAGAAAACTACTCTGATACCAATATAATTTGCAATCTACTATGGATGTTCCAGTGGAACAGTTCATCACAATAAATATTGTATTAAACTAAAATATTTTATTAATGTGGGTTTATTTCCTTAAATATCATATTACAAAAAATAAGTGAATACAAAAATGAAATAACAAGAAAAAGAACACACCATCCACATAAATGATCAAGTACAAAGAAAGGGGCACTCACTACGGAGTTGACTTTGACACTATGGACTGAATGGCTACTAAAGAATCTCCTACCTCCCTTATTGTGTTGTCAAAATACCATTCCTATATTCTCTTCTCAACTATGGAATAAGTACAATGCAAAAAAATGGAACCCCTTCTCCTCCTACCATCCTAGTATTTAAAACAACTTGATATCCATCTAGGGTTAGGGTTTTTGCATCCTCAATGCTCAATTAATGATAAATTTTTGGACCTTCTATAATTAGTGAACTTGAAATTCCACACATGGTTATCCATATATGTGTGAGTAATGGGGGTTAACGTGGAATCCACTTGTACCATGGTGGTCAACAAGGTAGGTCAACTTGTAGAAGGCATAACTTATGCATACAAGCTCTGATTGAGGTGATTTCTGCACGGTTGGAAAGGTCTCTCTATCCAAAATAGATTCAATGGGATGTGGACTATTGTCACAAAATTTTGATCCAAAAAATGTCATTTGATGCCTCAAAATGGATCTGGAAGGTTTTAAACCCCAAATCTCAAAACTGGGACATGCTACTAAAATGGGCCCTACAAGCCAATTCCTCCAATGTTTCCACCAAGATAGATTAAAACTTATATAATGATCCATTCCAATTTAACTTCTATACAATTTATTGTAGTGCCTTGTTTTATCTGATTGTTATGACAAAGTATACTTATTATTTGCGGGCATGTGTTTACAAATGACCTGATTATTTCATTATTATTATAATGATGGAACATGAACTTTTATTATACAGCTGAGTTTAAAATGATATTATTTAATTCTTTAATTATAAATCTATATAATGTCAAAATGAATCAATTATGAATTAATCTGTTGTAATGAATGATAATAATATTTATGATTTAGATAATTATAAATGAAATATGGATACATTAATTAGTATATATTATTGATGATTTCCTAGTGTGACAAGAAATCGTAAGGGTACATTGACATGGAATTGCATTGATATGTTATTGGACTCAAGATTGAGCCAGGAAATAGTAAACATTATTTAGATATGTAATATTTGATTTGGATTATTAAAATTATTGATGCATTGATGTAGTATGTGCATGCATAGAGAACATTCTTACCAATCAATCCACACATAGGTAATGGGGTTGTATGGAGGCATATTGAATACCATCAAGAGAGTTGAATAAATGTCTCTATTGTTGAATCATGTTGTCGTTGATGCCAATGGTTTGATTATTTGGGAGATTGTTGGATCATACGTCATTGATGCAAATGGTTTGGTTTGATTGATGTCATTGATTGATGTCAAGTAATTGATTGATTGATGATTGATGAACAATGGTAATTGATTGGATTGGATGATTGATGAACAATGTATATGCATTAATGAGAATGATAGGATGTCCAAGTGGAAACCAATTGATAAAGATGGATCATTGATATGATGTCCTTGATGAGAATGGACAGATGTCCGCGGAAACCAATTCGATAGAGATAGATCATTAATAAGGATCCTCGATGATAATGATAGATGTCAAAGTGCAAACTAATTGATAAAGATGGATCATCGATACATGATGAAGATGGATCACCGAATTGTCATTGATACATGATGCATAGTTGATATACATGATGCAATGGTGAATTGATGGAAGATGAATCATTATTGTCTTATCATGGTTGATAAGGTAATAAATTGACATCCTAGTAGTGGTCCCCATTATGGTGAAATCCCTCAAGGAAGACACTTTTATGGGTTGATTTATCCTAAAAAAACGGTTGGAGGACCCATGCTGTACGGATTAATGAGATGAAGATCAATGAATGAGCTAGAAACTATCCTAGATGGATAGTGTTTGACATGTCATTTCCGGTGGTATAATGTCACATAACTTTCACGGTTTGAGAGTTATGGCTCCCACGGGTTGAAGGACCCCACATGATGGCTTGAAGCAACTGCTATCAAAAGAAGTCAAAGTGCTTGAAATAAGAAATCATTATTAAATGATAAATTTAAAGTGACAAAATCAAGATTATTTAAATGATAAGTAATGGAGGACAAAATCAAGAAGCACATTTAAATGATAAAGTATTGGAGAAACTTTTATTCATGGAAATTGATTAACCCTAAAATAAGGAAAATAGGTTAAGACCTAGAAATGGGCTATAATCCGGTGAAATCATGAAGATGGTTACACTTTTGCTTGTTCTACGAGAAAAACTCAGATTTTCACAGTTATTCAACTCCTACATACAAAAGCATTTCCTTATTTAGAATTTCACTTTACAGTAAAAAAACTTGTGAAGAATTGTGCGTTAGTTATCTCTCCAATGACTATTTTTCAAATTTTTATCGACATTTGATATGTCAATTTGGCAATTGTTTAACAAGATGTTTCTTAAACATGAATGAATGATACCGAGTTACTTATTTCACAACAATGTATATATTATTAAACTTATAAGTTTTAAAGCGAAAAATATACCTAAACAATTCACGAGACTCTTTTTTATTATGACTATTATTTTGGATAATCAACTGGATGAATATTATAATTTCTAGAATTTTTTTGAAGGACTAAGCCGGGAACGTTGCGTATTTTAAACACATGTTTTTCACACCTTGTATCTATCTTAATTTTAATAAAATCAAAATTTATAATACCCTTTGAAAAAAGAACTCTTTAAGGATTATGAATATATTTTTCAAATTTTTTCAACCTTGGAGTGTTATTTAGATTCCTAACTCCGATGTCTTAATCTTATCTAATAGATTTCACAATTTTTTTTTATTATAAATAATTTTTTTAAATTAAATAAAATTAGATAAAAAATAAAGAAAATGAAAACAAATTATGGAATTGAAAGTAGATTCACCTTGGAAATGCCGGTGCCAGCTCAAACCAAATTCTGTCAATGTTTGTAGGAGTCCTAACCCTTCCAAGTTTAGTTATTCTTGGGCATTTCTCCTGTTTTGGTTTTCGTAATTTCATTTTTCTCGTCGAAATATAATTCGTCAAAAATTAATTTTTCGGCCTAAAGTCTAAATCTAACGGACCACAAACTAAACTTGCTTCAGATCTTTTCTAATCAAAAGACTCGACGAATCTCGACCGCCTAAAATATGAAAAGACACGTCAGACAGGTTTTTTTCGCGCCAAATTGTATAAATGGATTAAATCAACAAATTTAACGCAATCCATCAAATGAACAAAAGATATGAGCTCGAGGATAAAGATTTCAGCATTTATATTACTGATTGTTGCTATATTATTATTATTTTTTATTCCTCCTCGCTCCATAAAGCTTAATCTGAGGATCGATATCGATACATGGTGGTTTATTAAAACACTTAAACAAAGTTTCAAATCATCTGTTTTTGAATAAGGTATTGATGTTTGTTCAAGTTTTATTGGAATAACAATTTATGGTTGAAAGATAAATTGAGCATTTTTCAAGGTGAAGCCTTTGTTGAACATATTCAGATAACTATAAAAATCATGGAAAACAAAATTTTGCGCAAGAGAAAATATTACGATCAGACTTCGAGATGATACTCGCCAAATCGGCAAAGGAAAGAGCTTTATTGGAGAAAGAAACAAGAACATGTAATATTGAAGAAATAAACGATGATACCGTCAATAGAGATTTTCTAATGCTAGCTAGGTTCAACCGTATGCATACAAAATGATGATCAAGCAATAATGACACACACATTGGGAATGTATTCAGAAAGTACAAAAATTCAAAGTATAGAATTCAAATTAAAAATATTGTAAATAATATAATTGATTGTAATTACAATTTGATGTTTTTCAAAAACGATAAAGAGATTTGTCTCATAATGTCAAGAAGACGTTGAAACCGAAACTGAATCGTACATTTAATCAAATTCCGGCAGGTATGTAAAATACATAAATTTAGATTAATAGCGATGAACACCTGGCATAGATAAACTTAGTGTAAATTTGCGGTTCGCTATCGCTAATATAAACTTTAAATTGAAATATGTATGAGAATCTATCAACATTGATGATGAAATATTGAAAATGTTGATACTGACTTAATTTGGAAAAGAAAAAAAAGCTAAGCATTATATAAGATAACGAACTAAGAATATATATAATAATGATTTCAAAGATGAATCGGTAACGATTGTGCTCAACTTTTACTTTCTATTGAAGTCAAGAAAGTTAAAAGAAGCTACATCATTATTGGGTATTCAAAAGTCGACAAGGATACAAAGGTGCAACAAAATGTCTTTAACAATATAACTAGTATTAAAATATTTTGGAAAATACCGAAAAGAAGATGTCCGTATTAACGAAACGTTACAAACAACGATTGTTTCGGGGAGCAATATAAAAGATCGCTTGACACTACACATGGAAAAAACTTTGGGAACGTCAAGAAAAAAATTACACAAACATAGAAAATTTTGTTTCCAACAGATGTAAATGATGAATTGGCTTGTTTGATAGTGATTTCTAGACAACCCTACAAAGATAGACTTGTAGAAAATGTTAAAGAATTGGCCCAGAATTGTTGGTTGGAAGAATCTCGTGTTTCACCACATACAAGGGATGTTGCGTCGAAGAATAGCACGTAATCAATATGAAGAACATCCAAAACATATGGTTTCCAAACACAAATAGAGTTGTTTAATAAATTCAAAGAAGAGCACAAAGAAGCTAAAAATTTCTATCAATACATTTGTGCAACAAAACCATGGTTTGTTAGACCCATCATTGTCCATGACATGTGTTGTTGTCTTTATCATGTGGAGTTTGAGTTTGTATTACACACTTTTTGGATTTTGGTAAACTTCTTTATGATTCACCTCCCTCCTTCCATACCATGTTTTATATCTCAAATTCTAAGGTGAAAGAGAAGATGATGATTTATTTTGCCAAAAAAAATGTGTTGGTGGAAAGAAATGTGATCGTTGTGGAAATCTAAGCTTGTTTCATTCAAAGTATCATATTGATATGAATGAACAATCATTTTCTAATATATAGTCAATTGGAAAAGACATGAATATTTGAGCAGCATGACTACATTCTTCAAAATGTTATTTCCAAAGGCTTGATTTGAAGGTAGATAAATCTATTTGATAGAGTTTTTGAAGAAGTTTGAGTAAGAAATCTATATAAATACCCCAAGCATTCACATAGATCTCTCGGAGGAAAAAGATCTATAATTCAAACAATCCCGTGAAGTGCTTGCACCAGAGACAATTTTGTTTGTAGTTGATTTTGCAGAGAATTACATCTGCTGCACAAAAAGAAATACAGAGTGAATATTATCATTCTGATCAAGTCACTATATTTGTCCACGTTCCATATATACATACATGCTCAACGAAGTCTCCAACATAGAAAACACCAATGACAATCGACATGATATTAAAGAATATCAATTTTTATATAAGTGATGATCGAGAAAATGACACACATTATGTACAACATTGTTTCTATTAAATTTTATGATTCATTAAAAGAACGCGAAATCATATTCGATCGACATTGGATATGGTCCGATGGAAAAGTGGTCAGTTCAAATCTGGTATGATCATTCTATTGGTTATGCTCGTCTTCATAAAAATTAAAGATTACACATTGTTGGAATTTTTGAGACTGTTCATGGAAAAAGAGAGCATGACAATGCAGGGGCATGTATAAAACAAACACTTCAAAGGTATCACCAACCCTCATACCAATTATTGATTTGAATCTCTGAACAAGTTGTTGAATGGTGCAACATGGCGCTTAAGCCATGAATATAATCCGGCCAGTGGATGTGCGTAGTGTGTCTATATATAAATGTTACATGTATGTATATAGGATATATATGTACCTGAATGTAAGTTCAAATTTATATTCAATCTTCAATCATTTTCTCGAGAGATTTCAAGTTAACAAGTTCTTTGGTTCTGTAGGTATTTTTGGCATGTTGGAACAAGGATGTAAATAGATCAATCGCTGCATGACAAGATAACACCGAACAAGAAAATACATTCAGCTAAAACAAAAATTTTCAAAATGGGTTTGAATTTAATAGACGAAATGACTCTTATTTTCGTTCACTTTGCATAGGACTTTTAATTTAATCCAAGACATTTTACATAGAATGAAAATGCAGATATGTTAAAGCTTGAGACATATTGAACTTAATGTAAAAGGGAAAATTCAACTTGCAAGCTTAGAGGAGATAGAACCAAATGAAACTATAGTGTCGTGGCTTGATGGTGATAGAGCCGATCTTGTTAGAGAAGGTAAATTAAATTATGCTTTAAATTTTCAAATAACTTATAGATACATATACTTGTACATGATAATCTAACACAAATTAATTGTTGTCCAATATATCCAATTATTTGTGTTAGATTATCATGTACAAGTATTTATCTATAAGTTATTTGAAAAAGTGAAATATTATTTGACGTGATGCACGAAACAATATATGAGGTTATTAGAAGATTTTTGATGATAATGGTTTTATATATGAAAAGAGGATCCATTGTATTGAAAGGATATTTTTTCAAGAAACCTACCAAACTGATACTCATGTTCACTTTCAAGACTATCACTGATGTCACAAGTTGTCAATATAGTCACTTAAGTGTAGCTGCATTAAATTTAATAGAAGTTCAATCAAAAAAAGTTAGAAAATGGAAGATGTACAAAGTCAATAATGAATTAATAATTGAAGATGGAATACCATTACATGGTTTTAAACAAACTTGGCACATGCACATTTCACAATTGTAATTTTTCATTCAAAGTACACTACAGATTTTGATAACTTGTTTAGACTATCTTCAAACATATATTTTCATTTTGATATTTATAAAAAATACTATGTAGGAGTGAGACAACTTAATGAATTTTCATCTTGTTGAAGTGTTAAAATTATGTTCTTGTATTTAAACAAGAATTAATATAATAACAAGGGAACCACCTATGATGCACTATATTTGAATAAGAGTAAAAGAAGTACTTACAAAATTATAGACCCATCACACATATCCTTCTAAGCATGTCCCTTTCTAACATTTGGATGAGTCTAATCTTTTTAAAGAAAAACATAGTATTAGGGCTAATAATGATATCAAATTCTCATTGACTTCTACACGATTGGAAATGGCTCATGTTAAGAAAAGTAAAATATATTTTATCGAAATCATTCGATGGGGTTTACTTTGTTTAGAATGTTTGAACCCATTCCATATATGTCTTATGGAGCCACCCCCTTCAAACCCATAATTTCAACCATACTCTTTGATTTCCCCATGTTCAAAGAGGCACACATGTTTGTAGAAAGCATATATACCATTATATGTAAGGTGATTAAGTCACATTAATTACAAAAAGGTCCCTCACATGAAGTCGTGAAACTTCATGTCAACATTTTCAAAATATTTATAATTGTTTATTCCACAACAATGTCAATATGAAGGATTATATTAAAATATTAATCACATTTGATGAGCCCAATCAAATTCTATCCCTAAAAATTTCCACCACTTCCATGACAAACCTTATCTTTAGAAAGTTGAAAACATACTACACAATATTAAAGAAAGAGGTGTTAAGACACAATATATGAATCAATGGTCAAGGTAAACGGCCTATTACAACAAATCGTTCACGTTGCAAACCCGTTTATAGAGAACATAATGTTAGGTTATAGCAAAATCCCTTCTTAAAACAATTTATATACTAAAAAACAATGTAAATTGTAATTTCACTTGAGCTATCCAATTTTTTGTCAACTAATTTAGAAATCAAATTATAATTTTACCAAAATTAAGTCTTCCAATTCCAATAATAACTATTAGAAAGTCATAACTTTAATTAAAACTCTTTACAAATTATAAAATTGTTTTACATATAGCAATTAAATACTTATTGATTTACAAGTAGCAATTAAATACTCATGAAGGGATTTGTTGCAGCAATTAAATATTGTTGTTTTTATTTAGGTCTTCAATCTTTCATGGATTTATACACTCTTATTCTCATCGACAAATATTTATGAAGCAAGAAAATGAAAATCATCTCTTGAAATAATTTTTATTAAACTCTATTTTACTGCCTAGAATCAAGATGAATAAAGCGTCAATATTAGATCCAAAAGAGTGAATATAAAATCTTAAAATGTGAAAATTGAATTTTCAAAGAGTTCCAAAATGTTAATTGTAATTTTGAAAATGCTAACTTGACCCAAAAATTTTGTGATAAAACATAATAATATTATAATGGTGACTCCTAACTCAAATGGATTTGAACAAGACACATCATTTGCAAAATCAATTAATATATCTAGTTGGGAATACAACATTTTATTTTCATGTATCGCATACATCAAGATTAAAGAGAAGAAAAATTAGAAAAAATAATTTGTCAATGCAATGACAAATTATTTATTCTAATTTTCTTCTCTTTAATACTCATGTTACATGTAGATACATAAATAAAGATTGAGTAAGTCTATCACCATACTCAAGCACAGAATCCTGATATTATCACATAAACATTCACACAGTGTTCCATACATATAAAATAAAGAATTTTAAGCCCACCATATCTTCAAGCATTGTAACTCTATATTATCATATAAATATTCACAAAACACACTTCCTCCTCTAAGCGAGAAAATCATAGTTCACCTTCAATAGTTTTAACTCAACCTATAATTAAATAATGTCAATCATTAATACAAGTTTAAAAATTATTTTCTCAAACAAAATCTCTCATACAGACCAACATCAATTTCCATTTTCATTATCTTGATTATGTTCCATATCCTTATGTTTTTGGTATGCTTTAAGCATTGCAAATTTCTTTACATTTAGCTATTTTTTTTCTCTCATCACAAGTCTGATGACAATGCCCATTTAATAAGTGTTTCACCTGGAAAGAAGTCTTCATCACAAGTTTGATGACAATACCCATTTAATAAGTGTTTCACCTTGGAAAGAAGTCCTCAATTACACTTCTTTCCATTTAAAATAGATAACCTTGTGGAATTTACCAAGCTACCATGGATTAAAATATTTTATAAAAAATATAAAATTCAATATATAAATAATTATATTTTAAATTTAACTTTATTCATAACTAAAATTTTAAGAATTTAAAGATTTAAAACCAAACCCCATATATTATTGTTAATATCTTAAACAATGATTGGTTGGAAATAAAGATAAAGAGCTAAATAACCAAACAATTATACAAGGAAAACCTACAATATTAAACATGTGACTATATTTTTATATTCAAAATAATTCAACTACCATCTAAAAAAAAATATTTAATAATAAGTAACAAATGTAATATCCAAATTGTTGTAAGTAAAAAACATCTCCACTAATATTAAGTTGGAACCAATACTTAAGTTGAATAATAATAAGTAAAAAATGTAATATATCCATATTCCATGGCAACATAAATAAACAAATAAGTAATTATAACATAACCAGACAAAACATTAGTTTTACCATCAATTATTAGAAATCATATTATGAGAAATCAAATATGTACATAAGACAAATTGCCATTTTGAATTCCAAAATTATGAAATATATATATGTACATATACATTATAATAAAAGTCTCAATAATAACAAGTAAAATACATAAGTTCCACATCCATTTTGTGGGATGATAACATGGAACAAAGACATTTAACCCCAAAATTATGGACTCTAAGCCATTGCTTTTAAGACATAATTTATGTTTTAGAAATTGAAACCCGCAAAAAAAAAAATGCATTTCAAAAATAGAAATTCTACTAATTTAAACATGCAAATAATACAGAATTCAGAATTGTAATTAAAATAAAATTGACATCCATTTTGTGATGTTTGTGTTCTTGGTAAAACAAAATTGTGTGTTGGTGAGTTAGAGTTAGATAACAATGAAAATAAATGAGAACCTGTATGAAGATAATCTACAAATTTCCATCTATTAAGTCATTCTTCCAAAGAATACTTATCTCCGTGGATAAAGTCCAAAATCCTTCCTGAAATTCTCTCAGGATAAAGTTTCAAATCCTTAGAGATGTAATTGTCATCCCAAGTGTTGTTATTTGATCATATTTACATAGATCAATAAAATACTAATCTCCTCAGCCATAAAATACTTCTCTCCTCTTTCCTTCTGCAGTAGTAATATAATCAAATTTCATGATGTCTTTTCAAACTAAAAGACTAGCATAAATCTCCATATTAAGCAATTCTTCCAAAACTACTTATTATCTAAAAAGTTCAGAAATCTTCATTTTAAATACCATTCTTCCAAAAATATCATCTTTTATTTCTTTGATGGAATATGCTCTATATAATACTATGCCATTTTGGACAAGAAAGCAAGGATTGCATAAATCTCCATATTGCTATCCTTCCAAAAGACTACTTATTATCTAAAAGTTCACAAATCTTCATTTTAAATACCATTCTTCCAAAAATATTTATCTTCCTCGTTCGATGGAATAGATGTTCTCATATACACTTCAGCCATTCTTGGACAAGAAAGCAAGGACTACAATCGAGGAAAATTTAAACTTCGTTGATATGATAGAATCTGCTCAAATATTCAAACATATTCAATTTCAAAAAATTGTGTGTTCATCATGATCTAACCTTAAATAAGTTTGAGTGTACACCATTTAAAAACATGTTCTCAAATATTCAAACATATCCAAGTTCAAAATTAGGTGTTCATCATGATCTAACCCCTATATAAGTTTGAGTGTACAACATTTAAGATACCGACAAAGTTACCTGATTCTATATAATTCAAAATAATTGAGGAAAGGCTAAAAGCTATAAATTTGAAAACAAAAAAATTGCATAAAAGTCAAGAACGCACATATATGAATCATCCTGAATGGACTCATCCCAATGGACACATCCTTCCTAATCCTGTTGTTTCATCAATTCAATTCTCTCCAAGTACACTACAGACAGTACTCTTTCTCCACATTAGCTCATATATCACATTTCCCAAATTTTGAAAATTTAATAAATTGCATCTAACTGATTATATAACACATTAAATTTAAATGATTTTTAATACATTAAATGATACCCGAACTCCCCCTCGCTTCAAACTCTCCCAATGAGAATTGAGACAAGCCTAACCAAGTAGTAAGAGATGGAATAGATGGAATAGAGAGTTGTGAATAGCACAACTAAGAACTAAACCGATGATTTAACGTGTTCACAATTATACAAAAATTATAAATGTTGTTAAACACTTATTCAAAAGAGTGGAGATTGAACAACTATTAGAAAAAAATATACCCGATTCAATCCATCCAAATTAAACTTGTCGAATCAAGTCCCTACCTACTGGAGCTTCGCTAACATATCTCCAAACCGCAATTAATGGCAAGAAGAACTCGACATTTCTAGAGAAACAAGGATATATATATATCTAGAATTCAAAATAAACTATCATAAAATGCGCCAAAAATTCTGCCTAAATAGATCACATACCATCTACACCACACACTGAATGACCTTTCTTTCCAACTATCCTAAAAAAATTTGGCATATCCAAAATTTCGGCCGACATTGCATCCAAGTTCACATCTGTTTTATCAACAAATGTGGCCCGATAATTGGCCTTCGCCACCGACACTTCATGCCAACATCAACAACATAAACATGATATCAAATTTTCTCTCGATTGCGCCATGGCCTCTTTGCCAACTGGATGTAGACCGAACCTCAAAGTGATGCAAATTCCCTTATGAGTGGTACCAGAGGCTGTGGAGGCCCCTCATAATGCTCCACTTTGATATTCCCCTTTGAGATTATATGTACGTCATTTACCAGTACTATAATATTTGGATGGTAGACTGGTATAATCTGGTTGCATGTGCAAGAAAAACTCTACAAAAATGTCTTACAAAATAGTGTAGAACATCCTCATCGCCTACTCCACAATTCTCATATGCTGCCAAAAATCTGTTATGCAGATGTCCAGCAAAGTGGGGGAGCTTAAAATATTGCACCTTCAGCATTTTCCGCTTTGGACCTCTTTGAAATTGAACATAGAGAAGGCGTCTTCCTTTGAAACTCTATATTTTACCATATTCCTATTTATCATGACCCATCACCTCTCACTTTCACCTCATTAGATCGACAAACCTATCAGTGGTTGGCCCCATCTTCCGATATGCATCCATAAAGTTTTCAGTTGAATGCAAAATAATTTGCAAACTTTGTTTTCTCCAAAGGAAGTTCCAAGACCGCCAAATCATTTTCATCCTTTTTGACACCGAGCATCGGCCAAGTGTCATTGCTTCTCAGATTTCCTTCCTGTAAGTTCATCGTCAACTTCTGAATGATAGGTGGATGCTGGCGTGTATATTTTGTTTCTTCATAACGCTGCCTCCTACATCCACCTTCACCATCAGCATCGACATTTGAATCTTCGCGGATGCCTACTCATTGTCACCCCTCGTTTAAATTGATTTCTGCTAATAATACTTGAAAGTAACTTCTCAAGATTTAACCGCGACATAAATTTAAATACAACAAAATTCAACAAAAATTAACAAAAATTCTAAGAACTTACCAAAAATGTCTCTAGTCCGTAGCTATTCCTAAATTCTCAAAGTAGAGTGTTGATGTGCAACTCATTTAGTTGCATCCATAACACCTAAGGTTTGAGCAGTTCTCAAGTAGCTTGATCTATTTATTGCATTCATTGAAAATCTCCCTGATCTAGATTGTTGGTGTTTCACCAGAGTCTCGGGAAGAAGAATGAGTTATTTTTCTTCCTTCTTGAGAATGCCTAGAGCGCTTGCAAGGAATTTTTGCATAATATTGTGTCGACATCACTCCACAATATCTATCCATTATGCATAGTTTATAAAAACCCAAAGATGTACAGCTGTCTGGCAATTTTAAACACGAGATAAATCAATATTTGAAACAATCAAGCCACGTAGAGGTACTCTTGCTCTTCATTAGAAAAACACAACACCGGGTCATTCAACCACATGAATCAATCAATTGGGTGATAAGTAAGGGGTCCATAGACAAAGCATGGTACCTATCCTTCACTCATCACCCATGCATAGAAAAAAACAATGCATTTCAATTATAATTTAAACATCAAGGACAATCGCTGACATTCAAATTTCCCGACTGTCTTTTCATGCACGGATTGATGACTAAAGGGGTAAGTGATAGAAGATAAACCACAAAATTTTCAGTAATAATAAAAACCACATAGAAGTCATTGAAATCATAAGTTGGGTCCACCAAGGGACTACCATTCCTACCGAGAGGTTTTATCATCCATAATCCACATCAAAGAAGAAGACGTAAAAACTAAACATTCATCCATGAATCAATTTTGGCCAAGATTTTGTGTCTTGGATTGCTTGAATAAAGTTGAGGTGTGTGTGAGCCCATACTTAATAGCACCTTCATGCTCTTTAATTCTTATTTGAAATGATCACCCAGGTTTCCCCGATGTAGTTTTTGCCACAAGTGCATTCTACCTTATAGACCACTTATACTAACATTGGTCCATGGTATCCTTCAATCGACATATCATCATCTTTTATCTAATGGTTTGAAGGGGTTTAAAAGTGGCAATGATATCCTTATTTATTAGAACCTTTGTGACCATATTGCTAACCACTTTGATGTAGGGAAGGTTTTCATGAACATGGATTATATGCCATTGCTTTAAACTTCCCATTAGCATTGTTTAAATGGAGTTTTTATATTAATCCCTTTATTGTCATGTTAAATGGAATGGGATTGATGGTTGTTTGTATGAACCTAATATAAATTAAATCTTAATGAAGGACCTTATGTGTTGTTTGTTTGGATGACTTGAGCGATTTAAGTAAAATTGTTGGATAGTTGTGATATAGTTGAACTAAATACATAAATTTGAAATATTTTATTGTGACCTAAAGTTACATAGAGGGACCAAATATCCACTAAACTAATTCAATGAAATATCAATTCACTTATTGTTAAATTTATAAGCAACTACAAGAGCAGCCCTTCAGTGATTACAAGACCCTAGACAAGATCTTAGGGCCCCTGCACTAAATTTGGTCTGGGACTAAACAGTTAGTGCCATGGAAAAGACCCTTGTTAGGGTCCCCAGTAGATGACTGGGGTTTTTTTGGTCTGGGACCAAGCAGTTAGTTAAAGACCCTTGAGAGGGCCTCCAATCTATGACTGTGGTTATTAGTATAGGACCGGAGTTAAACCCTCTAGATAAGTCTAGGGCCCTAGACATGTTCAGGTACCCATGCCTAGAGCATGGGCTGATCCTTAGTCTTGGACCTTGGTGGATAAAATTCCACAAAAGGTTTCGAGGCAAATTGATCACATATGCAATGATGAAAAAGTAATAAGATTACCATGAAATGAATGAACGAGTAATGCCACCTTATTGACTCTCCTTAACCCTCTCCTACCCTTGTTTGTGTGGATTTGGTTTTATGTTGTTTTGTCTTAAGGGTTAATTAAAGTTTAAATTAATGTTTATTATATCATGTTTAAATTATTTAATTTAAACAAGTAATATTAATTATTTTAATTTAAATTATATTTTTAATACCTAACCTAAAGTATAAATAGAACCCTCCTACCCCTTTCACATCACATAATTCTTATTTTCTCTAGAGGAGCAATCCTCTCCTTGCTACCACTTCTTGATTTTCTATTGAGTCTCCTTGTTAAGCATCCCTCTAGGATTTTCTGCTGGAATCAGTTATGTCCTCTTGATTTTCTTTCTAATATTGGAGTCTTCCTCTTGTTGTGTCCCTCTATCTTTGCTGTTGTAGAGTGTACAGAACTCATAGACTTTCTCAAGGGGGTTAATGTGCATCTATCTCTCCTCCTTTGTTTTGGGGTTTTATGTTGTTTGTCTTAAGGGTTAATTAAAGTTTAACAGTTTATCATATCATGTTTAAATTATTTTATTTAACATGTTATATTAAATGTATTTTAATTTAAATTATATCTTTAATACCCTAACCTAAAGTATAAAATAGAACGCATTCTACCCCTCACATTACATAATTTTATTTCTCTCTAGAGTGAGCAGATACTCTCCTTGCCACAAAATTTTCTGATTTTTTTGTTGATTTCCTCATTGCGGATCTCTAGATTTTCTGTTGGAATCTTCTTGCTGCGGCCCTTTTGATTTTTTTCTGTTGGAGTCTTTCTTGTTGTGGCCCTCTATCTTTGTTGTTGTAGAGTGTGTTGAACCGGCCACACTTTCCCTCGCGGTGGGTTAATGTGCAACTCCACCCTCCTCCCTCTTGTTGGATGTTCACCAAGAATAATGTGCTAACTATACTAACTCCTACACAAATATTTGTATAACCTACCAAGAATCCACCGATAGCATATCAGTAGACACCATATGATAAATGAAATCCTTTGCATTTTTGGACATTAGTGATAGAGAAAATGGAGGTAAGAATAAGTTGGTATTTCTCTACTTGTTTCCTAGGACCAATAATGATGGCTAGTAGGAAAGGAATATGGCATGTAATATTATATCCTAGCACTTTTGTAGGAGACAATGTCTAGGTAGAATTTGATGAGATTTATTAGTAAAAAAAGGAGAAGTATCATTCTTATGATCCCAATTCATATAACCTATGACAGTGACATTTTCTAGAGTATTCAACAGATTCAAAGATTCTTTTCTCTAAAATACACAATCTTCATTATACGTTTGATGTCATTTTGGAAGAGCAAGACCCAAGCTTTCTAGGTGAGTGGAAGTGACCATTAGTTATGGGCCCATGCTAGTGTCTACATCAATAATACATAATTTTTCCCCTAATTGAAGTTCCATAGGATTTACAATGTAATTCCTCAATAGTTAAGTTGTTTAAGTGTATGGAAAAGTTTGCTCAAAGCAGATCATGTTTTCCACAACTTAGTCCACATGTGCATGACAATGTGATGCTAATTTAGCAAATTATAACTTGTCATTGGTTGCACTAGGTAGTGACTCATTAGGAATTAAATAAGTAGTATGCTTAGTCTTGCATTGCAAGAGAAAACCTTAAGCCTTGTCAAGAACATCCTAATAGTTATGTATTAGATTCTATAGGGATGTAAGGAACTATTGTATTGTAATATCTGGTTTGATCAGATGCACCACACATAAATGGAGGAATTTCTTGTGAAATACCTTCTTAACCATTACACGACTAGT
>SNQJ01S0064489.1:14435-32893 GCA_010110895.2 Picea sitchensis
TGAGGGAATTGAGGCAATTAATAAATTTAAAGAAAATAATTAATGGAGAAAAGAGGGGGATGGACGACACTTGTGCGATGGAGAATAATTAAAGTTTTGTTTATTAAAACTTAAATTAATTGTGATTTAGGAAAGTTGGTGGGTCTCAAAACTCTATAAAAAGAAAGGGAGATGGGGAAGATGGGGATCGGTTGTGAGCGTAACGTTACGCTACCGAATTGTGACTTGTCTAATTGCTTGTGAGGAGTTGGGATTTTCTCAGCTTGTATTGGAGTGGTAGCTTAGCCTTGCGAGGCAAGCTGGGAAGCTAGGCATACCTTTTGGATTTGTGTGGGCCCTTTGCGGCTCGGGGGGCTAAGGGGGAAGCAGAGTACCCCTAGCGATTGGCTGGGAGGTACCGGTGAGGTCTCTACGGTCGGCGAGCGGGAGCGGCATGGAGTACAAGCACGGGATAGAGACTTCAAGATATTAGCCTTCGATCACAGGTACGCAAGGACATTTTGTTACTTCTATATATATCTGCGTTTGTTGTTAGAACCTCTGCATTGCTTTTGTGTATCTCTGTGTTTCCTCCTTATCATGACCCAAGCTCTCCATGGCCACATGTGCTGTCTTCCTTTGCGTTTTGTTTTTTTTATTGTTTTGGGCATTTCCAGTTGACTGTGGGCGTTTTTACCTTGCTGCGGGTGTTCACAACCTTTTATGGGCATTTGTATATAGATGTAGGAACAAATTGTTTTTGGTAAACTCGTTCTCGCGTTTGTTTTTGACAATTTGTTTTTGGTCAAATCCTTCTGGCATTCGTTTTTGAAAAATCATTTTTGGTAAACTCGTTCTGGCATTCGTTTTTGACAATTCGTTTTTGGTCAAATCGTTCTGGCATTCGTTTTTGAAAAATTGTTTGTGGTAAATCGTTCTGGCAATTCTTTTTTTATTTCTGTGGGCAATCTGTCCGGGAGGTTTCAAATGAAATTTGTTCCTATAATTGTATCTGGGCATTTCATTTTTCTCTTATGTTTCAGAGTTATGGTTATTCTTATGTTTGCGATTTTATATCTCTACAACCCAAATAAAAATGCCTAGCTCACCTTGCCTACTGTGCCAAGTCTGCCCTTCGCCCCTGCACTTAAATGCACCCTCCCTCTGCGTTCATAACAAAAATAAACTCTCCTCTGTGAACTGTAAGCATGGTTGACTAGCCTTCCCTGCCCTTCCACGTCCAGGTACCCACTGCGTGGCCTTGCCTCTGCCCATTCACTTGGTGTAATAAACCGAAATCATTCCTCTGATATTTCTCCTTTGAGATCATGCCTCTGACATCATTTCCCATTTTGGTTCAGCTATTACATTCCAACGAAATCGTTCCTCTGATATCGCTCGTCTCAGATCATGCCTTTGACATCGTTTCCCATTTTGGTTCAGCTGTTACATTCCAATGAAATCGTTCCTCTGACATTCGGTTACATTCTGTAGTTAATATGATTTTATTTTAATGCCAGAATGACCGTAGTTGTAGTAATTAAGAGTTTTGTGATAATAGATTTAGGTAATCAGTGAAAGTTCGGTCACCATTGATGTGTTTAAATTAGAAATTTGATGCTTTTTATTTTAATACCAGAATGATTGGAGTTTAGCAATTAGAGTGGGTGACATTTGAATTATGGAAACCTAAATGTATGAGATATCACTTACCAAATTGGATATATGAGATGCTACTTAATATTTTTCTAAGTGGTACTTCCGTATCTTTCTACATGGTAATAAATGGGATATGACAATTACATTGGTCTTACAATAGTATAAGGTTTTGAGTTTTGAATTGTTTACGTTAGTATATGATTAATGATATAAGTGAAAATAATATTAATGAGTTAGTTAAATAAATTGAAAGTGAATTAATGTAATGTAATTTTTAAAAGGATTGATGATGGATGTGGTGAAAGGTTAGTTTTTACATATTTAAAGTATTCCTGATTAAAAATTGAATGAGTTAATGATTTTAGTATGTTGCGTTAGTGTGGCATTCTGATCTTAAATTGATGTTAATGTTGCTTTAAATGAGGAATCATAACTATTCCTTATTAATCCATGAAGGAGATAATTGATTTGAACCTTGCTTAAATTAGGAATTAAAGGTTAAATTCCGCTTTACTTGGTAAAATGTCACCAATCCTTATTCTGGATTAAAATTGAATTGAGTTTCATGATCTAGGATGTTGCTTTATTTATGACAATATAAATATAGATTAATGCCATTGTTGCTTAAATGATAAATCATAATTCTTCATTTTATTCACAATTAATGCACGAGTAATTGATTTTAGACTATTGCGCTAACCGTAAATTAAATGTTAAGGTTGTTGTAAACGAAAACTTGTAACGAGTCATTATTCTTGATTAAATATGGATCAATTATTGGTTAAATGTTATCCCTGTTGAGAATAGTCTTGCACAATAAGGTCCGGGAATGATTAATTTTAGAAGGTACCTAGATGACAAATGTTGATCTACAGTTGCACGATGGAATGGCCTTGAGACTAGGGTAGATTGTAGTCCTTGTTTAACTATTGTTGTACAGGGTCGTAAACTTATGTGTGCTTAGTTTCTTGTGTCGGGCGGGATGTAGACACCTCCATGTAGCCTTAGTACATAAGTCTGTGTGTGTGATTATTTTCTTTCTGTGTAAAGAATCCAGTGCCGTATCAAGAGTCTTGGGCCCTTTAAAGGCAGGGTTTCCACTCTTGCGACACACCTGATGGAGATTACTAGTTTCTGCCTGAGCAGTCAGCCAGGAGCCTATCTGACCTTCTCTCTCTCCAGAGCAAAGAACTAAGATTAAACGCCCTGCTTTCCTGTGCAGAAATAGTAAAATATACTACTAGGGATTCTTCCATCTGTGTTCGTACGGTACATAACCCAATATGTCGTTAACGCTTGCAGTTACTTGTTGTGCGCCTTATGTCATGGTCGTCTATTGTTTGCAGTTACTTGTTGTGTGCCTTAAGTATTCTTGTTGAGATCATCATGGTTGCATCTTGTTGGTTGTCGTGTGGCGACGTAGGGTCAAGTGTGTCTGTTCCTTTCTACATGCACGCACACACTTAAAAATTAAATTAAAAGAAAGGAAAATAAAATTTTCACCTGTTATCAGAGTTGTTGTCGTAACGAGGAGGACGTTACAAATTCAATCATTCTTCTTGGAAATTTCAAGTCTATTCTTCAACATTCTTTTGGCGAGATTACATCAACACCTTGATTAATTGTTCTCACCTAGTAAATCCACAGAAGCTGAGACATATTCTAACATAAAAAATAATACGTCCTCATAACTCTCCTATATCCCAAATGGATCTTCAGCCATGGGTCTCCAACAATTTTAAACCTTTAGATATGAATGGAATTCAAGGTTACCCTCATGATATGCCTAAGGATATTGATAGGTGGTTACCTAATTTCTCTAGTAATAATGATGTATCCATTGATGAACATCTATATTCATTATATCAAGCTCTTGGATTCCATGCTACCCAACACCAACATGAGGATGTTGTCATGAAACTCTTCTCTTCATATTTGATAGGGGATTATAGGTCATGGTATAATAGTCTTCCTGATAGGGGTATTTTATAGTTGCAAGGTTAATTTGATAATATTTTTGGGAATATAAGAGAATACAACCCCACTAATCCCATCATATTTTTCTTGGAATAATTTTTTTTGTAAAGGAATATTAGGAGCAGTAAAAGGGTTTACACCCTCCTAGGTGTTTTTCTTAGCTAGTCTTGCTTGCCCTGGGGAGTAAAAAGGTTTACACCACAAGGAAGTAGAAAAAATAACTCTTTGATTTTAAAGACTCCATAACCCAATAGTTAAAGGTACTAATCAATTGCATTGGAGAAATAAAATCATTGCATTGGGATACATAGAATCGTGAGATATTGAAATTGTTTAAATTGGAATATTTTCTACATGCTTAAGGCTTGTCAAGGACACTAGGGCATCTTGATTATCTAAGGTTTTATTGCTTCTGTAATAACTTTAAGCTACAATGATGCAAGAGCATCAATCCACGTCAGCAGCGTGCCATCCAGCCAACACATCCAACATGCATTTAATGGAGAAAGGGAGAGGCGCAACCCTCTCAATTTTGAAATTTGAGATGTCAATAAATTTTGTAAGGCTGTAAGAGCCGACCACGCATCTGTTCAAGAAGAGGTTGAGGTTTCCTTAAATGGTAGCCTGCAGCAAGCCCAAGACGTAGTCAGGACTGGGCATCCATTTATGTAATGTAGCCATAGGATCCGCTCTGTGATAGCGATAGCTCAGAGACAGTGGTTGAGGATAAGCTCATGGGAGCCCTCATTTTGTAATTAGGGATTTAGAGTGATAGGACTCAGGGTAGAGAGTTAGGAGGAGAAACTAGAGTAGAGAGGTCTCAAGAGAGAGATGAGACATGTTATAGTCCATCCTTTGTAAACATTTGTATAGACATACAGATTAATAGAAAAGTAGTTTTTCCTGCATACTCTGTGTTTGATGTTTACATGTTTTTATGCATTTCATGTTTTAAATGCATAACTGGTGAAGTATTGCATAAGTTTCAATTTCTTCCCATCTTGGAGTTTTCGAGTGCAAGAAGTGCACATAGTCTGCAAGGTGTGTGTTGATTGAGGTGAGACAACCTAGGGAAAGCTCAAGAGGGATAGCGTTGAAACTTCATCAGCAGAGGTGTAAGGAGTACACAGGAAGGAACTATGTCTCGAGTTCAGGGAAGACAGAACTATTGAAGGTTCTGTAGAGCTCTGTCAAGAGGGCATCAAGCAAGTGCATAGAGTGCACTAGGGAACTCTATTTCAAGTTTTGAGAAAAGAGAAGTGTCAAAGAGAAGACACTCACATGGTTTCTAAATACTCTGTAAGCTCTGCAAGGTGTGCATCGAGCAGAAGAATGCCAGGTGGGCATAAGGAGTTTTCTTTTCAAGAAAAATTCTCAAATCTGAGTTATTCGAGACCCTCGAACAAAAAGTGTGTGCAAGAGTAAATATCTGAGAGGACAAAGCTCAAAAGGGACAACGTTTCTCTAACACAGATGAGACCCAAAGGAATTGGGCTTGCAAGAGAAGATTCGAAGGTCGATACCTTCGAGACTTAGAAAATATTCTAAGTAAAAAAAGCTAAGAAAGCTCAGGAGGAAGAGCACAATTGTCATTGGATCAGCATTGGGAAGAAAGATCTAGACCATTGAATCTATGTCTAGGTAGTAGGAGGAGAGCGTGAAAGGAGGATAGATATGAACCCTCAGATCTAGCGCCAATACCCAAAAACCATTGGATCAGGTGAAGGCAAACATATTTTAACCTCTGGGAGGTCACGCAGGAGAGGAGTTGTATGGACGGTGGAGACACTTCGTGGAGAAGTGTCAAAATCCCATGGATCGTTGGATCTCATAGGTCTACGAGGAGGTTAATACTAAGCATTTGCTAGCGTTTAGAAGCTCAGGAGGAGTAGCGACCATTGGATGAGAAGCATTAAGAGTCGTTTATCTCATGCTCGAATTTCACTATTTCGGAGTTCGGGGTTTGGAGTGGCAAGTGATTTTGGAGTCGTTGCATCGTGAACTCCCTGTTCATGAAATCCTGAAAGAATCTAGATCGTTGAATCTGGAGCGCAGTGGCCTGAGAGTCGCTGGATCAAGGATACGTGCATGGGGTTCAGTCCCTGGGAGGTGCACAGGAAAAAGGATCTGGGCATCAGATCTAGCACCAAGGACCGATAGCCGTCAGATATAGAAGGAGGTGCGAGGGGTTTAATCCCTGGGAAGCCACACATAAGGGGAAAATGGACAACAAAAACTTTAAGGGAGAAGTGTTGATTTGTTGTGAGCCCTCGGATCCAGAAAAGGTGTGCGAGGTTTAAACCTTGTAACAGAAAAAGGAACAGGACTCATCAAGTCTCGAAAGAATCAGGACCATCCATTTCAAAGGATAGGTGTCAAAGATCCAAGCCCATCAGGGATTTGGACACCAAGAGTTCAAGGAGAAGGAGTCGTGAGACAAGGAGTCTCGGTTCACAAAATTGTGAAATGATCGACACCGTTCATCAAGGAGGATATGTGGCGAGTGGTCAAGGTTTGGGGAAAATCTCAAAAGGTTGTGGGTCGTCGATCCAGTGGGATCATGGTCGTCGGTTCAAGAGGAATATGGACCGTTGATCTCTCAAGGGGGAGATTTTGGCATTTCAGGATTTGGGAGTTTGAAGGACCAAGGATCGTTTGCAGCCAGAATCACGAATTGTGAAATCTCAAAAAGTGGACCGTGGTCACAGGTAATATTTCGGCATTTCAGGATCTAGGAGTTCGGAGGACCTAGAATCATTGCAGCTAGAATCGCGAAATCCCGAAAGCATTCGGAGGAATAGCACTAGGTCATAGGAACGATCGTATGAGAAGTGACTTAAGGGAGGAGATAAGGAGTTTTTAGACCTATTTTGGGTTTCATTATTTCAAAAGACAGAGAACGGGAGGAATGCTTGCATCACGATTTCCTGAATCATGAAAAGCCGGTAGCACTTTGACGTTAAGCACGTGGTCACAGAGTGGTGGTCACCTGGACGGAGGTGAAGGGAGGATCCAGAGTTTTTAAGCCCTTTTTGGCGTTTCGGGGACTGAGAGTTGGAGGGACAAGGAGTCTATGATAGCTCGCATGAAGGAGTCTCGAAACCCCGAAACGCGAAAGGTGTGTGTTGATTTAGAACAAAGAAGAGTGTTGAAAAGGGGGCGCATGTGCAGGTTTTCTCAAGACTTGTGCCAAAGGAAAAAGGGACCTGTGGATTCATTCAAAGGGTTCCAGTAGGAGCCCGAAGAGCCATTTTGGCTCAGAATAAGATCAATCTAGAGATCGGGAGGTCGTAGAACCCAAGGTAGGGGGACTGCATCAAGTGGTATCAGAGCCAAAAAAAATTATGCAGATCATAGGCAAAATAGAGGCAGAAAGGAGAACACTCTGATACACACCATCAAGTGATATCAGAGCAGGACTTCGTCTGTATATTTCATATGAAGAGGATTGAAGATAGTTTTGCAGGACGCAACAATCAATAGATAGTCAGGTCGACTGTAAGGAGAGGATGGAAGCACTCATGGTTATAGAGTGACAACTACAAGTTTGCCAGGAGGGCAGACAGGAATAGGAATATGTCTACTGAAGGCCATAAGCATGGTCAAAGAGAGGACCACCAACAAATGAAGAGAAAGGTTGAGATGGATAAAGAAGTCATCGAGATAAGAGCGAGGATGGAGGAGCTTGCATTTCGAATGCAACAGAGTGTAAGAACACAATGGGTGTATGAATGGCCCATGAAAAAGAAGGTGAAGTGGCCAGTCAAGGAGTTGTTGGCCAAAACATAGCAAAGACTGTTGAAAATATGGCTAAGGTATGCTGAAAGCCTCAGTGACATAGATTTGGTTTGCATCTGTGAGCCAGAAGTTGGAGAAACCCTCAGTGATGAGGAAGAGAGATCAGTTTCACGTCTCATAAACTGCCAAGAGGGCAGAGATGAATTTTATAATTTCCAGGTGGGAAATGAAATGATATCATTGGAGGATCTCATAGACTGTCAGGAGGAAAACAGTGGAAATTCATAGTGCCAGGAGGGCAATGGTATGAGATTAGTTGAAGTTCTTGTAAACTGCCAGGTGGGCAGGGCGGAAATCCTATATTGCCAAGTGGGAAAGGGAGAGAATATGAGACTGTCTGAAAGTCTCATGAACTCAGGGATGAGTTCCGGTCAGCAAGGAGTGTTGATGGAGATGGGATCAATTGATCTCATAAATTTCCAGGTGGGCAGAAGTGAACTTTTGAGTTGCCAGGTGGGCAATGGGAAGAGATCAACAGAAGGTCTTGCATACTTCCAAGGGGGCAATGGTGAAATTTCATATTGCCAGGTGGGCAATGAGATGGGACCAGTCAGTCTCATACACTGCCAGGTGGGAAGTAGAAAATTCCCAGGATGCCAAGTGGGAAAGGGGGAAAAGATGAGGCTATGTGAAAGTCTCATGAACTCAGAGAAGAGTTCGGATCAGCAAGAAGTGTTGACGAAGGAAGATCAGAAATACATTCTGATCATTGGGGAAATTGAAGTATTCCTACCAAGCAACCCAGTTGAGGCCAGAGTATGTGTTGCAGAAGAAACAACATAAGTAGGACAACCAACAGTGACTGTCATAGAGGGAGAGGAGGAGCAGACACTAATGTTTTCCCCAATAGAAGAGGAGAATGCAAATAAGATGGTCACTCCATGGGAGATGGAGTTAGAGATGCTGGAGGATTGGTTGAACAATCCAGAGCTATTATATGGCTTCTACGAGGAGACAATCATGCAGATGTTAGCAGAGGAGCATTCCGAGGAATCGCTCAGAATTTTCAGCTAGGGAGTTCAACGGATGATAATTGCAGTGCAGAGGGGTGCAACAGAAGATGAAGGATAATTCCAATCTCAGGAGCAGCTGGAGGAAGTTGGAATTCAACCAGCATAAGGGAAAATGGCAGAAGCAATTCTGTTAGAGAAGGTGACTGAACAGCAGGTCAGTCAAGAAAATAAGACTGCAGAGCTGAATTTTGTAGCAGGGTGGCAAGTTGAGGCCACAAAGGAAAAAGATGGCATGGGAGATCTAGTTGATCGACCTATTTGCAGAGAAGAAGTACAACTGAGGAGACTGCATAAGGAGATCCATTCACTGGAGCAGATGGATGAGGTAATTGAATAAATCATAAGGCTTATGTCGATTTCAGCAGCAGAGACTACTAGCAATGATAAGCTGAGCAGAAGGGAGCCTGCAAGAGTAGTAGAGTAGCAACAGTAGAAACAATGAAGTAGAGGAGAAAATGGAAAGCTCCAAGGGAAAGTTTGGGATCCAGGTGGATTTCAACACTGGAGAAGAGGAGCTCATGATCAGGAGATCATTATTTTTCTAGATGAGGAGTATGATGCAGGAGCATCACTCCATGTCAGCAGCATGCCAGCCAGCCAGCACATCCAACACGCATTTAATGGAGAAAGGGAGAGGCGCAACCCTCTCAATTTTGAAATTAAAGATTTCAATAAATTTTGTAAGGTTGTAAGAGTCGACCATGCATCTGTTCAGGAAGTGGTTTGGGTTTTCGTAAATGGTAGCCTGCAGCAAGCCCAAGACGTAATCAGGACTGGGCATCCATTTATGTAATGTAGACATAGGAGTCACTCTATGATAGCAATAGCTCAGAGACGATGGTTGAGGATAAGATCATGGGAGCCCTCATTTTGTAATTAGGAAGTTAGAGTGATAGGTCTCAGGGTAGAGAGTTAGGAGGAGAGACCAGAGCAGAGAGGTCTCGAGAGAGAGCTGAGACTTGTTACAGTCCATCCTTTGTAAACATTTGTATAGACATACAGATTAATAGAAAATAAGTTTTTCCTGCATATTGTGTGTTTGATGTTTACATGTTTTTATGCATTTCATGTTTTAAATGCATAACTGGTGAAGTATTGCATAAGTTTCAATTTCTTCCCGTCTTGGAGTTTCCGAGTGCAAGGAGTGCACATAGTCCACAAGGTGTGTGTTGATAGAGGTGAGACAACCTCAGGAAATCTCAAGAGGGATAGCGTTGAGCCTTCATCAGCAGAGGTGCAAGGAGTGCACAGGAAGGAACTATGTCTCGAGTTCAGGGAAGACAAAACTACTAAAGGTTTTGTAGATCTCTACCAAGAGGGCATCGAGCGAGTGCATAGAGTGCACTAGGGAACTCTATTTTGAGTTCTGAGAAAAGAGAAGTGTCAAAGAGAAGACACTCACAGGGTTGTTAAATACTCTGTAAGCTCTGCAAGGTGTGCATGGATCAGGAGAACACCAGGTGAGCGTAAGGAGTTTTCTTTTCAAGAAAACTTCTCGAATCTGAGTTATTCGAGACCCTCGAATGTAAAGTGTGCGTAGGAGTAAATATCTGAGAGGACGAAGCTCATAAGGGACAACGTTTCTATAATGCAAACGAGACCCAAAGGAACCGAGCTCAAAATAAGAAGAGTCAAAGGTCAAGACCTTCGAGACTTGGAAAATATTCTAAGTAAAAAAAACCAAGAAAGATCAGGAGGAAGAGCACAACTGTCGTTGGATCAACACTGGGAAGAAATATCCAGACCGTTGAATCTAAGTCCAGGAAGCAAGAGTAGAGTGCACAAGGAGGACAGATATGAACCATCATATCTAGCACCAATACCTGACAACCGTTGGATCAGGCAAAGGCACACAGAGTTTAACCTCTGGGAGGTCGCGTAGGAGAGGAGTTGTATGGATGGTGGAGACACTTCGTGGAGAAGTCTCGAAATCCCATGGACCGTTGGATCTCGTAGGTCTGTGAGAAGGTTAATACTAAGCATCTTTTAGTGTTTAGAATCTCAAGAGGAGTAGTGACCATTGGATGAGAAGCATCAAGAGCCATTGATCTTGTGCTCGAATTTCGTTATTTCAGAGTTCAGGGTTTGGAGTGGCAAGTGATTTTGGAGTCGCTGCATCATGAACTCTCGGTTTGCAAAATCCCGAAAGAATCTTGATCATAATATCTAGAGCGCAGTGGCCTGAGATCCGTTGGATCAAGGATACATGCACAGGGTTCAGTCCCTGGGAGGTGCATAGGAAAAATGATCTGGACCATCAGATCTAGCACCAAGGATCGATAGTCATCGGATCCAGAAGGAGGTGTGAGGGGTTTAATCCCTGGGAAGCTGTATATAAGGGTAGAACGAATGACAGAAACTTCAAGGGAGAAGTGTCGATTTGCTGTGAGTCATCGGATCCAGAAAAGGTGTGCGAGGTTTAAACCTCATAACAGCAAAAGGAAGAGGACTCGTCAAGTCCCGAAAGCATCAGGACCATCCATTTCGGAGGACAATTGTCAAATATCCAAGCCCATTAGGGATTTGGACACCAGGAGTTCAAGGAGAAGGAGTCATGAGACAAGAAGTCCCAGTTCACGAAATTGTGAAACAATCGACACCGTTCATCAAGGAGGACACGTGGCGAGTGGTCAAGGTTCGGGGAAAATCTCGAAAGGTTGTGGGTCATCGATCTAGTGGGATCATGGTCGTTGGTTCAAGAGGAATCTATACCATTGATCTCTCAAGGGGGATATTTCGGCATTTTGGGATCTGGGAGTTCGAAGGACCAAAGATCGTTTGCAACCAGAATCACGAAATCGCAAATTGCGAAATCCCGAAAAGTGGACCATGGTCACAGGTAATATTTCTTCATTTTGGGATCTGAGAGTTCGAAGGACCTGGAATCATTGCATCTAGAATCGCGAAACCTTGAAATCATTTGGAGGAATAGCACCAAGTCATAGGACCGGTCATATGAGAAGCAACTTAAGGGAGGAGCTAAGGAGCCGTTAGCCCTATTTCAGGTTTTGGCATTTCGAAAGACAGAAAACAGGAGGAATGCTTGCATTGCAATTTCCTAAATTGTGAAAAGCCGGTAGCACTTTGACGTTAAGCACATGGTCATAGAGTGGTGGTCACATGGACGGAGGCTAAGGGAGTATCCAAAGTCGTTAAGCCCTTTTCATCATTTTGGCGACCGGGAGTTGGAGGGACAAGGAGTCTGGGATAGCTCGTGTGCAGGAGTCCCAAAACCCCAAAATGCGAAAGGTGTGTGTTGATTCATAATAGAGAAGAGCGTTGAAAAGGGGGCATGCGTGCAAGTTTTCTCAAGACTTTTGCCAGAGGAAAAAGGGACCTATGGATTCGATCAAAGGGTTCCAGCAGGAGCTCGAAGAGCCATTTTGGCTCAGAAGAAGATCGATCCAAAGATAGGGAGGTTGCAGAACTCTGTTGAGGTAGGGGGACTTCATCATACAACCATTATGGCTGTAGAAAATCACTTCATAACTTTTAAATTTTCTCATGTTCTAAACATCAGATGTTGTTAGAAAGATGCTAAGTTAATCTACTAGTTATTATGCTTCTTTTGGGTGGTTTACTTGGAAGTTTTGGTGGTTGGAATTTTCTTATGTAACATTTGTTTTATACAGACATAAGTCTGATATAGTATCTCTTCAATACATTTTTCTAACAGCCTTCTATTATTTCTAAAGTCTTGTGTCATCATACTTGAATTATACTAGTAATTGCTAGTTAATCTCTTGCATATTTACTTGGAATTTTAGTGACTTGTTTAGGAGATCTCTTTATTGTTTTATTTCTGATTTATATCATTACATACTACTTCTAATCAGGACAAAAATCTTATCTTTCTTGTCCATTGTATTATTGGGCTTATATCTCATATTTTCTTGTGTCTTGGGAAGGTACAATTATCTTCCGTGGGTACTCAAGCTTTTGGCAACCATTGACCACTTCTGTGAATCGTTTCCAATCCATTATCCACTTAGTCCTTTGACCTATAGGGGTATCACTTCCATAGTTTTACTTTCCATCTCATTTCCCCTAGGATCACCTAGGATTCCCCCCTTGTGTTGTATTTCTCTTTCACTAAAGTGAGGGGAGAGTTTATCTGAGGTGACAATGCGTAGACTCTCCCACCGTTATCACCATATTATGGATTGGGTTGGTATTTTACCAACCTACAGTTTACACGATAACATTTGGCATCATTTCTTGGGAGGATTTTGAATCCTCTTTCATGCCCTAGCGACACTTTGGCAAGATTTCTTCCCAAATCCTTTACCCCTAGCTTTCATGGCGACTCCATTTGAAGGACATTCCCCTTCCACCCTTGATGAGATTTTCTTAAGACCCATATGGAAACTCCACCTTCCCAGAATCCACCCTCCCATAAGACTTTTCCCCCGAGGAGATTTAAGCCTTCTAAGGTTTACCAAAGAAGACCTCTCATTGTCAAAACCCTTTTCCAAGGTACCCTTCCCCTTGCCCCAATGTCTCTCCCTTGGGAAAATACCTTTACAAACCTTTGAACATGGCCAACATCACTAGACACCCTAATTCCATGCCAAAAGAGTATCACCAATGGTTTCCAAAGTTCTTAGGAAATAATGTGAACATTGTTGACGATCATGTATATTCCATGGGTCGAGACATGGAGAACATAGAAGTAAAACATGAGGATGTAGCAATGAATCTAATAGCTTTTTCATGGACTGAAGATGCTCAAATATGGTTCAAAGGCCTTCCTGATAATCACATAGAATCTTATGAATATTTTTCCAAGTTGTTCAAGAACAAATGGAAAACAAAGAAGGACAATAAAATGTGTGTAGCCCAGTTCAATCAAACAAATAAGAAGGAGAATGAGACTATAAGTGAATTTGACAATAGGTTTGATAGATTGTACAGTAAAATCCCAACAGATCTACGTCCTACATATGTGATTATTTGTCTCCTTTATATAAATGCTTTTTATGGGAAATTTCATTTCACCCTGAAGGATAAGAAGCCCACCACTCTGGTACAATCCAAAGAGTACAACGTAGAGATTGAAGAGAATCTTCTTGACTCCAAGGTTGATCCTTTTCAGTATCCTCGTACCAAGATAGAGGAAAAGACTAAATCTTCTTATAGCGTTGTGTCAAACCCAATTTCTCTCTTGACTCAGAAGATAGATCAGATGAGTACTCAGTTTTTCCAGGCTCAAAATCACATCATGGGTCTCTTGACTATCATGGAAACAAATCAATATTCCCCCAGACCTCAGTTTACCAGATAGTAGAGGGATTCCAAATGTTGGAATCCAAATCCCCAACAAGAGGTAAAGGCTCCTGACACATTGAATTTGGTGGGAATGGTCAATACAAAAGAGACATCATGGTGTTCTCCTTGTCAAGAACCGCATCGGGAAGATCAATGCCCCCAATGTGATGAAGATTCCCCTAATAGTATGAACTTCATGGAAATGATTTATAACTTCAAAGAGAATGATATTACATAGGAACAGATTGATGAAGCCAAAAGAAAGGGAGAAAGAGAGGGATGACTCTAAGTGTTAAACCAATAATCAGATGATTAGAGGAAGGAATTGAGGAAAAGGGGGATTTTGACATATTCAATGAGAAATAAAACCTCATTTCCTCTGCAAAAACCTTCCACTCTACTTCATCCAGAAGAAACAACTTATCCTCCATCTATGGAGAAGGTGGTCCCGCCACTTCCACATATAATACATGATTTGATTCTGAAACCAACTCCAACAGAAGATGAGATTCAGTTGAACATAGACGTCCCAGCCATGTTTGGAAAGTTGAATATGACGCCCATGGTGACATAGATGTGCAAGATTCCTTCTGTGAGGAGGGAATTTTTAAAGTTAATGAACGTACCAACCAAAAAAGAGGACCCTCCAATCATATTGAGCACCATGTATCTTGATCGGCAAAGGGACAATAACCCTCCCTTCTATCTTTCTTTGGGCATGAACAATATCCAGTTGAACAATTATATGTTGGACTCCAGGGCCTCAGAAAACATCATGTCCTTGAAAGGTTCAAGGTTTATGGGCTATGTGAAAATGTTGAAGTTTACCTGATTGATTTACCTCATATCAACATCCTTATGAATATAGTAGTGATTGACATTTTGGATGCTTGGGGAAGTATTCTATCAAGAAGCTGGTTTGTCACTCTTGGAGGCTTTCTTAGCATGGACATCACCCACACACATATTCCCATGGGAGATGGCACTTTTGAGATTCTATATAGTCAGGAGAGGGCTGAGAAGCATGTGATGGATCCAAATAGTCCTTATTACACTAGTGAGTGTGAATTTGATGTACCTCGTTAAATCAATGAGTACGATCCATGGGGATTTCCTTTTGTGCAGCAAAACTGAATAGATATGATACTCCCAAGAGCAGACGAATACAAAGAGAATCTTGTGAATTTCCAAGGGAAAGAACTCGGATCCATTAGAATATTGAATAAGGAAAAAGATAAAGGAAACAAAGAACGTGAGAAAGCCATTAAATATATAGTCAACTCAGAACTTCCTTCCTATCCTTACATCAAGAATGTTCCTTACATAAACTACAGTGAAGGAATTCTTATGTTCATGTGGGATAAGAGGAAGGGAAAGCCTAAATATGACCAGAAGGATGATGGCTCTTGGCTTGGCCCTTACATCATCAAGAAGAAGTCTGAGAAAGAGAAGTATTACTTGACATCTTTGGACGAGAGAAATATGTCATTACAAGTAGATGGGTCTCTTATTCGACCCTACATTCAAGGCACTTGACTTCTTCAGGACCCATGCCCCAAGTAAGTAGGTAGTTCATTTTGGTTTCCTACATTTTCATATTGATTTCTCATGGTAGTTCAATTTCATTTCATTTTTATCTACTTGCATTATTGATTTACATGTTTTTCTTTTCATCATATATATAAAAAAATGCAGACAAAATTATTTTCTAGATTAGTTTTCATTTTTTAAGTTTTGGATTTCTTTATATGGACAAAGGATGAGTGATCCATCCTACACTTAATAGTTTGTTGTTTCAATGTGTGTAGGCACAGGTCCATCAAGAGATGTTGTGGTTCTCATGCATTATATGACGAGTACATGTCCCCAAGTAGGATCCAAATGTTATCCCTAATTCCTAGGGATAAATAAGAAGATGATGTATCGAGGCCCTCAGGTTGTGTACATGGAGTACCCATAGACAACTTGACCAACAGTGTCCACTTGCACAGATAGAGTTTATCTTCACCACCATAGATATAAGGTTCATCGTGAGGGTATCCACCACATGAACTTTCTTCTGGAGGACATTGGGTCTTTCTCCATGAGGTAAAATCCAGGTATTATGGTGAGTGTCATTTCAATATTTGAGGCATTTGATTTTGTTCCATTTAAAAATCCTTTTGATTATGTATCGTCTGCTTGGACATTATGCTATTTTCCCTGTTTAACCTTGGTGTTTGACATTGTGCCCTAGTAAGTGGTCACACTTAGGAATAATATTGCTACTAGGGGGTCCCCTTGATAGGTCACCATGTCATTCCCAACCATATTTGTCACTTTCCACACTTCATCCCCTCATCTCCTTACCTTTTGGGATTATCAGGTGTATTGGCCCAAGAAGGGATTGTTGCTCATTTCACAGGAAGAGGGGTTGAAGGCCCAGAGGGGAGGTAGCTGGAAAAATATGAAATCCTGATTATGAACCTTTCAAATGTTCGCCCAAAGAAAACTTGAGATAAATGAAATGATTCTCTTAAAAAATCAAATACCTCAAAAAGAAACACTACAAATTGCGACGGCTATTTGCTACGAAAGTACTCTTTCGTCGCAAAATTCAAGAGAAAAAGTTCAATTTTTCAATTTTGATCTAAATTCACCCCGTATTCATCGTTCTATTGATGGACACAAACTATCGTGGGTTTTGCAATGATCGTCAAGATGGTGGCCCACTGTATCAATTTTGAAAAACTTGTGTTTTCGTCGCAAGAGCGATGCTAACTTTTTTTTGTTATAACGTTTGTCGCAAGTGCAACGAATACACCGTTATAACCATTCCCTCTTTTGGCAAAGTGACCTAAATATAACAAATAAATAGGTAAAAAAAAGAAATATTTAGGTCACATTTATCGCAATTGCGATGATGGTGACCTAAATTGACCTACAAATATTTGACGATTTAAATATGTTGCAACAATCTTGTTATAACAACAACGGTTCCGAAAGGGTATTTTTGTGCGGAAGAATGTCGCAGAATATAGTTAGAGGTGGGGAAAAAAGTAAAGCGGGTGAAAAGGGTGATGGTAGATTTTATTTCCCTTGCCAAAAATGTTTCCTCATATGTCCCATAAGAATTTTAATAGCAACAACTACAAAACATTGTAGGAAATATGGGCACATTGATGGTGGATCAAATGAATATCATCCCATGGTAATTAGCTATATATTCATTATCTTTTTTTATTATGGTAATTAACTATATATTCATTATCTTTTTTATTTTGTCAATTTTATATAAAACTATATATATGTATATATATTGTTTGAATGTTTGTTATAGTATACACTAATTTTGCATGATTGTTTCTATTATAAAGTTAGAGTTTCCCTCTAACTTTCCGTAGAATATTGCACCAAGCATTAGTAGAAATGATGTTGTACAAGCTGAGGAACATCTTGACCAAGCAAATGAGGATCTCACGGAAGAAGATTATGGGACAAATCAAGTTAATGATCCCATGGAAGAAGATGATGGGACAAATCAAATGATCCAAGATTTGTTTTCGTAGCCAAATGAGGATGGGGACAATGCTGGTATTTATGATGAACCTCTATTAGAAAAGGAAAATAAACGAATTTGTGAAGGATCAAGATCAAATCTTCTCTCCGCTACATTGTTGCTAGTGAACTTAAAGGTTATGAATAATTTTTCGAACACGTGTATGCAACATATCCTAAGGTATGTAATATGTTTCATCTCATATTATACATAAATGTTGATTTTTTTCTATTTTTTTTTAGTGTTAATTAATGTGTAAAATAAGAATTCAATTTTTACGATTAATATTCTTACATTAACTAGTTATTTGTTGTGTTGTAGATTGTTAGGTGAATTTTTGTTACCATCGCCAAATATTTTACCTCATACATATCAAGGTTTGCATGCCATTATGAAAGACATTGGAATGGATTATCAAACTATAGATGCAAGTTCTAATGACCATATTATATATTATGGACAACATGCTTCGAAAAAAGAATGCCCGCAATGTCTTATCAGTAGATATCGAACCGATCAAGTAACAAAAAGGGTGCCTCGAAAGGTTCTTCGTCATATTCCCATAATTCCACATTTGCATCAATTGTTCAGGTGTGAAAGCATAGCACAATTTATGGATTACCATTCACGTAACAGAAGTGGATATGGTGTTCTTCGAATGCCTATCGATGGTTTTGCATTTAGGGAAATTGAGGAAAAATGGGCAGATTTCAAAGATGAACCTCGTAATGTTAGGTTTTCATTGGCAGCTAACGGTGTTAATGCATTCGGAGAGATTAGGTCTATTTACTCAATGTGGCCTATTTTTGTTATCAACAATAACATTCCTCCTTGGATTTCAATAAAGAGGGAGAACATAATGTTGACAATGATTGTTCTAGGTATTTTTTTACATTAATTTTTTGAATCTAGCATTTTCATTTGTTTCAATTTTTGCAAAATATATTTTGTTTATTTATTTACTTATATATATTACATGGTATCATTCCTATAGTAATTATGTGTAATTTCAAACAATTAGGTAATTACCAGGTTAAATATATGAATGTATATATCGAGCCTCTTATCGACGAGCAACTAAAGTTATGGGTTGGCATCACAATGTATGACATATGTAAACCAATCGGGGAGAAGAAATTTAAATTCCGTGGAATACTTTTATGGACAATTCATGATGACCCTGGACTAACACATTTTTGTGGTATGTAGCATTCTAATATTGCTCT
>SNQJ01S0064489.1:38343-73634 GCA_010110895.2 Picea sitchensis
AGGATATGTGGTGACCTTTTGATTACGTTGGGAGATAGGAAATTTGAAAAATAGGGAATTGGAAAAAGAGGAGTGGTTTCTTCGGACTCAGCGGATGTGTACATATGAGAACCAACAGGAGTCAAGTCAAGGTATACAGTATATTATTTTGAATTCTAAGAGGTTGTATACTGAATCTCGGGAACTGGTGAGACGTCAATCGAGACAGGAAGTGAGATAGATTTTTTACCTCTATTGGTAAAGGAGACAGTTGAAAAAGATTTGGCTTTAAATTCGGGTAACACCAACTTAGGTTCTAGGGTTTCGATTCTATTGATGGATGTTTCTCTAAAAGGGATTTGGGTATTCAACTATTCAAGGAGATCCTTATTATTTGACTAAGTGGATTTGGGTTGATAAATCTTACTTGTTGATGAAGCAACCTGTTTAAGGTATCTTCTTGTTTTCAAAAGTTTTTCAGGATCGGATACAGGGGAGGTCTTCTTATCGTCTGAATTCTTTCTGGTATTCTTTCGATTAGAAGCCGATTTATTAATCGTGGATTCGCCAAGTGAAGGATAAAAATAGCCTTATAAAGTGTTCAATATTTGTTCACTATCAAAGAAGGAAACTTACCAATGTTGTTCTTCCCAGGGAAAAATAATTTTGTTTCTTCGTTCCCCGGCAACAACGCCAGAAAGATGTTGTTCCTGAGTTTATATTTAAGGCTTCAAAGTATAATGTCAAGGCATCTGAAAAATAAAGAGATTTTAAAATATGAAAAGGAAATCAATTCTTTAGGGAAAGAAGCTATGGTTGATTCCTAAGTTGTTTTTGCCTAGCTTCCCAACGTTTCTGGATGCTTATGTCCTATTCAATCATTTCCCATGAACGTTCAAGTTCAACCTGGGTGTTAGCAGTCTCTAAAATGATATTAAACAAGGTTAAAGTGATACTAGTCTGATTTGTGAGACTGGGTTCTATATTAGGCTGTCTTGCCATATGTACAGTCATGGAGAAAATTAAATTAAAAGATCTGTTGTTTTTATGTTTGCTTTTTCTATTTTCAATAATATGAGAAAAATTCATGAAATTGAATTAACAATATAACAATTCAGAGGTCTTTTTCCATGTTTGATTCAAATTTGAAAATAATGTATGAGATGAAAGGGAAACATAAATCTGTTAAAACAAAGTGAGGCATCAATCATAGAAGAATGTCACTCTGATACAGAAGAAGAAAAATGGGTGCGATAATTTTAATGAAGCATAAAATGTGGTAATCTAACTAACTCTCAGGTATTGTGTTTGCTAATAGGAAACACAGAGGAAAATATGTAAGCAATCAGATAACCAAATAAACATATAACAATAGTAGATGTTGTACTAATTTTTGATTATGCATTCATCAAAGACATATGAACAAAGATGTTGGAATATGAAAGAACATAAGCACATATAATTCAATATTGACGAAATATGGAGTCTTTGGTTTGCAATTTGTATTAATTCTCGAAAAAGAGAGATTTCTTCATTTCCATAGGCCAAGAAAAAGTCTTCTTTAAGTCTTTTGAAATTATATTTATACAAAAAGTTACCAACCCTAGACGGTTGGAATTTTCCTTACTCCTAGATATTAGCGGTTACAAAATAAAAACTTGAACCGTTCCACTTGTTTCCTTTCTATCTCTTTCTCATATTGGTAGAATGAGCATGCATGTGTTACTTCATTACTTCTTTGAAGTACTTCATTCACCTAGCTCGAGACACCCAATGCACCTACATAGAAACTGTACTAAAATTATGGAAGGCTTTGTCACATCCTTTGCCTCAAAAAGATACAGCTTTCTCTGTAATTTCGGAAACATGTATTCAATCCTTTTACCTTCAAAATTTATTGACTACAACTGTAGAATTGGATTTACCAACCATCTATCCATTTAAGCGACATAAACCTACTTCAACTATGAAATTTCAATCTGAGCTTCATTTAAGCTTTCTTTGATGTCCAATTGATGCTTTATAACATTGATTTGTCCTAGTATTCCAACACAATCCTCCTTTCCAATTCCTAGTATTTTTTTATCTAGCAAATCAAAAGCCTCTTCACAATCTTCCTTTATTTCTTTGGCCATTTTCTTACTCTCAGCTCTATTGGCCTCCCATGCCTTTAGTATGATATCACCCTTGATTTGTTCTACGACAATCAATCTGGGAGTTACTGGTACCTCTTCTCTAGCCGAAGATATGACTGCCTTTTGAAAGATAGTTCGGGTTTCATTAGCTTTTTTTTCTCTGAAAAGAATATTATCTAATGATTGACCCATCTCCTAAAAATAATCTTGGATGATCCCTACCTTAGAAAACAGGCTTTGTTGTACTACTTCCAGCTTCTTATGCACTTCCAGTGCCTAGGCTTGAAACACTACCATATTTACAACCTGGCTTTCAATAGAACTCAATTTAGCTTGCAGTTCCCTTACCAATTCTTCTTGTTGGATGACTTGCCCTTGACTTGCTTGAGAAGAATTGTGTACTTATTCAACATCATATTTAAGTTATTGAATTTCTTGTTTGTCTTTGGCTCTATCCTGTTCGAGTTCTTTGCTGACCTCACTCTTGGCATTATTCTCTACATTCCTTATTTGATCTCGCAGATGATTTATCAATTGATTCCTCTGCCTTAGCCTTTCTTTCAAATTATCAACTGATAATAAGTTGGTCATTGCAAAAGCTTCGAAAGAGCGTGCCACCTCTATAGAAAAAATTTCTTCTTCCAACTTTTTCCCATCAATACTCTGTGCTTTTTTACCATTGCACCCTCTCTCATGTGCATTTATTTTTTCACCATGACCTTTCTTTTCTTACTGAAAAAGAACTCGGTGTGAGGTATATCCTCGACAGGGATAGGCGTGAAATCTCTTATGAATATTTCCTCTATATTAGGGTTTCCTCTGGTGAATTGTATTGGTGTGGCAACCTCAATGGGGTTGCCGATTTTTGTGGATAACTTTGCCGCGGCTTCTTCGGTAGTTGATTTCTTAGGTGAAGAGGGTGGTCTATCTTCTCTGTTCTTTATTATTGTCTCTTTTTGTTCTTTGACATGGTTGTCTAATATCTCCATCTCTGGGATATTTACCTTCTGAGTCGAAACCTCAAATTGCTCAAGGTTTTCTAGGGTTTCTTGTTTGGTAGAGCTTCCAACTTCTAGATTTTGGGTCTCTGCTTGTTGTGTATCGGGAAATTTTAGGCTTTTCCCCTACAATACTTTGGGTAGGCTACTTCTCTGGTGTTTTTGGAAATTGTAAAACTCAACCATTTCACCAGGTAGTAGATCTCAAACTCGGCTCAGAACTTCTTGGTAACATCTTACCCCTCAGAACATTTCGTCATGAGGGGACTCTTAATGTTCATACTTTTGAAGATTGCAACTGGCCATATTGTTTCCCACGACCCTCTGTGGGTCGTTATTCTTTAATTCAATGCTAACCAACTTTATCTCTTCTAAAGATAGAGCCTCCACCTTGGAGTGACCGAAATCCAATGAGGAAAATGAACCAATATACAAAGGAAAAGATGGCCATACCTTTTTCTGCACAGCTTTTATCTCTTTGCTAATCCCACTGAGTACAGTTTGTCATGCAACTTCATGGCACACCAGTCTGTCTGGTAAAAATTGTGGTAATGCATATGGAGGGGCTTAGCAGACGAAAACTATGATATAAGAGAAATGTTCCTATATGTACCATTCTGCCACTTTACCCAGGATAACCATAACCTTGTCTGAAATTCTTGGCGGTGGATGAAAAAATATAACAATATGCATCCGCAACACTACCCAATTAAAGATTTCATAAAAGAAATATTTTTCTTTATTTTCCGAGATCTTTGAATGGTAACCATGAATTGGTTATGCACTGTCTGGAGTCCAAATCCAACTCATCAGTGGGAAAGGTGTCATGAAACAGATAACGTCCATAACATAAGATGATATAAAGAATGAAGTCGGTTTCCCTTTGATTTTCTTCGTTTGGTATTCTAAGATTTCACTAGCCAGATTATTTGACAATATCTTTGCCCAGTCAAAAGAAAATCCTTTCGCCACCGAGTGAATAATGGGAACCCATGGTAAAAATAAATGGATCGTGTTCTCTTTTCCATAAATTCTACACATCAACATGGCTATATACATGAACTGTGGTTCAAGCGATGAGATGGAATATACACCGTAAGATTCAACTCTGAACTTTCGGGGCGTGAACACTAGTCTTTGATCAGTTTGGAAAGACTTTTTCCATACTGATCACACTCTTTATTATTAAAATTCACTAGAAAACTGGTGTTATAAACGAAGTTTGATGTTGTAGGAAATTTATACATGACCTGTATGTGTTCGGGTCGAAACAACCCAACAACTACTTTCTGAGAGTTGAAAATTGTTTGGGTCAGGATATCAACATGATCCAGCACCCATCCAATCATGTCAGTGTAAGGTAAAATCCTCAGCCTAGTTGTTATATTATGCAGTTTTTCTTGAGCGATAATCTTATATTTGGTAGATAATTTATCCTTTTCATTGTCGCTTGAATCATTAGGACAGTTTACCACTTTGTATTGTATGATGTTGAACACATGCGTCTAGGTTTTAACAATGTTTATCCTTTTGGGTGAAGTATCAAAAATAACGTCTGTGTTTTGGCCAAAACTTTCACCAGCTACTTTAGCCTCTTTTTGTGGAGCCATGATATCAAATTCAAAGTTCTGTTACCTGTTACAGAGAATGAGAATGCATAAAACTAGTTATTTCTCTAATCCAGTTTTAATAAGACAAGAAAGTGATTCAGAACTAAAAATCATCTTTGCCTTAAACACATAAACCATGCGTATACCTTCACTGAAAATGCATTTAATTCTTTAATAAAAATATTTTGGCGTTAAAACTTGATCTTATTTGGAATAATTTCCCTAAATCAGAAACTAATGTCATTTATGGTCGATATCTCGGGAAGAGTGCAAAATTTGAATGTATCTGAATTAATTTTGAGCAATAGATTAATTAGAGTATAATCCTAATTTAGTACCTTAATTAATCATACCTATCACTTAATCAAGTTTCGGCGTTTCCAGTCTCGGGGATCTTTAAAGAATTTTAAATTAAGACTCACAAAATGTGAAGTCGTGAAAGGTTTTAATTAACTATAATCATACTTAACACTCTTAATTAATAGCGATTAGTTTTAAAATGTCGGGGTTTCGGGGAACGGGACTTTGAAGCCTTTATATGTAAGAGAATCCTGAATCGTGAAGTCACGACGAGAATTACTCTTTGTTAATCTTACTTAAACATTAATGAACCTGGCTTAACATTAAAAACTTTCATGAGTTCGGGGATCGAGACTTCGAAGGTGCACAATATTGAGCCTTTGTACTTTGCGAAACTCGGACTCTCGAAAATTCAAAAGCAAACCTTTATATAGATTGATTCATTAATTGAAAAGGCAGCTCAATAATCTGCTAAGACATTTAAACCGTTGGATTGATCGGAGGACTTTATTTCAACGGTGATTATCCAAGTGAATTTTTGTGCTCTTTTTATTTAAACAAGAACAAAATTTATTTTAGTCTAAGGTTTAGGAAAATATATATGTTTCAACAAACGTGATGAGGAAAGAAATTATATTCAACATGCCAATGGATTTCCAATGATTAAAACAACTATGTTTGAAAGAGTACATGATCGCTATGTTTTTCCAAGCCAATGTGAACATGTCTTTTACTCAAATGTTCCAGGTGAAAGGGATTGGTCATTTGTTGTTAGATATGATCCAAGAGGAAGGCAAATTAAGTATACTCATTTACAGGAAGAAGATGATATTGAAGATCAAGAAGATGATTTGACAGATTAAACAGAGCCGGAAGATCATGGAGGGTCGACAGATGAAGAAGACGAAGAAGATCGTGATCCAGGAGTAGGATACAATATTGCAATTCTTGATGATGATGTCGATGAAAATATGCTCGAAAATGACATTGATGGCGATGATGAGATCATAAATCCTTTCAACATAGATTCAGAACCGGATGATGATACAGATGTCGAGCTCGATGAAGAATATCAAGATACAGAATAAGTATGATTACACAGATGTTGAGGTTGGATTAGGTACATGACTATATAATATTTTAATTTGTATTAATTATTCTCTTAAAATAATTTTCTTATAATGTCATGGTTAATTAAATGTTTTTAAGTTTTATGTGACATTTTTATATCCTATGTTACATGTTGTTTAATTATTATTTGAAACCTAGAAATAGTTTCCAATATACTAAAGTATGCGGTAGACTAAAAATATCATTTAGAAACACATAATTTCATGCACCTTCATTAATTTTTGTTTTTGTAGTTTCTATGCATGAATCTTAATAGGACATTGTTTTCGATTATTTTCTATTTTATAGATTTGGTTTTGGGGATCAATTGAGAATGATGTGAGGGGGAGGGGAGCGGCCATATGAGCTTCCACCTTCACGTGGTTGGCCTTGTTGAGTAGAGGATAAATTATTCTTGAAACCAAGAGAAGCTCTTTCATTTTTATACCATCATGATCATATAAGATTTAATCAATATTGTTGTCATAGTATTGTGTGCATCAAGGAAGTTTCGATGAACGTGTTTGTCATTTCTATAGGATTTTTTTTGAAACCTTAATTTTCTTTCAAACTACACAACTTGGTTGACACAAGTTTTAAGTTTTTGTCAGTCTTTCTTCATTTTTCTTTCAGGTTCTACATTAATGTATATACAATGTATCCGTGTCATAATTGTGATGAAAAATCCCTCTTTTTCATTGATTTCTTAATCAATACCATAAAAATACTAGAGGTGGGCAATAGTGACATGTGAATGGGGCCAACGTTGAATTTTTTTCAAATTGTATCTATATGCATTAAAATTTGACCTGGATAGACTATTCACATGCCTTAACAATATGGGAGGGTTTCTGGACTCAAATTTCACTCACACACCCACTTTCTTTGATCATCATATCATCATGGAAACCATAAACCCTATTTTTCATATGTTCTAGTAGATATGTTAATGATTTCAAATTTCATATTTGTATTTGACTCAAGGTCGAGCTAGCTTGCAAAGTATCAAATTTTAATTTCAATTTGATAAACCAAATATGAAATGAATCCAAGCATCATTTGATATCGTCACAAGAGAGACGAATGTAAATAATCTTCCGACGAATTAGCTATATTATCGACGAAAAAAGTTTGTCGATAGTATAGCTAATTCGTCGCAAGAATATTGTGTCTAATTTGAATGGTGTTACATGGATTTCAAGGACTTATGGATTATATTATGGTGCAAGGTAGTGTAGTCTATAAGAACAATCTCTATGCCAAACCTCAAAATGGATAGTACCATATCTTGTTCATAAGACAAATATAATTTGTATGTTTCCTTTGTGGTGGTTCAAGCCCTTGATACACATGATGTCTGACAATGAAATGTAACAATTTGACTATTGAATGATAGTGTTATTTCACCCATGGTTAAGGAAATAAATCAAGGTTTTTTAGGTCCTATTTAAATCTTCTTGGAATTAAGATATGTTACATATTCCTTGAAAAAAGACAAAAAACTTATGTAGCAGATATTAATTTGGTTTTCGTGTGGGACATTTTATGCCATTAGTATTTTTTGTACAAAAATAATGGATATTGGGGACTACACCATGGTCAAGGAATGAGGAACAAGGAACAAGGAACATATAACAAGGAACAAGGAACGGAAATTGTACTAGGACTAGACACCGGCAAGAGTGACCTGTGAATGGGGCCAACTTTGAAAGTTTTTCAAATAGTTTTTGTATGCACTAAAATTTGACATGAATAGAATATTCGTATGCATTAATGACATGGGAGGGTTTCTGGACTCAAATTTCACTCACACCCCCACTTTCTTCCATCATCAATTCATCATGTAAACCATAAACCCTAATTTTCTTTCAAAGTACACAATTTGGTTGACGCAAGTTTTAAGTTTTCGTCAGTGTTTCTTCATTTTTATTTCAAGTTATACATTAATGTATATAAAATGTATCTGTTTCATAGTTTTGATGAAAAATCCCTCTTTTCCTTTGATTTCTTAATCAACACCATAAAAATACTAGAGGCAGGCAACATTGACATGTGAATGGGGCCAATGTTGAAATTTTTTCAAACTCTATCTATATGCATTGAAATTTGACCTAGATAGACTATTCGCATGCCTTAACGATATGGGAGGGTTTTTGGACTCAAATTTCACTCACATGCCCACTTTATTCCATCATCATATCATCATGGTAACCATAAACCCTATTTTTTATATGTTCTAGTAGATATGTTAATGATTCCAAATTTCATATTTGTATTTGACTCAAGGTCCAGCTAGCTTGCAAAGTATCAAATTTTAATTTCAAGTTGATAAACCAAATATGAAATGAATCCAAGAATCATTTGATATCATTGCAAGAGAGACGAATGTAAATAATCTTGCAACGAATTAGCTATACTATCGACGAAAAAAGTTCGTCAATAGTATAGCTAATTCGTCGCAAGAATATTGTGTCTAATTTGAATGGTGTTACATGGTTTTCAAGGAGTATAGGTCTTATATTATGGTGAAATGTAGTGTAGTCTATAAGAACAATCTCTATTCCAAACCTCAAAATGGATAGTACCGTATCTTGTTCATAAGACAAATATTCTTTGTATGTCTCCTTTATGGTGGCTCAAGCCCTCAGTACACATGATGTTTGACAATGAAATGTAACAATTTGACTATTGAATGATAGTGTTATGTCACCCATGGTTAAGGAAATAACTTAAGGTTATTAGGTCCTATTTGAATCTTCTTAGAATTAAGATTCGTTACATAGTCCTTGAAAAAAAACAAATAGACTAAGGGTTGATCAATTTAGACTGGCAGGGAAGGATGGCATGGAAATGTCCCCATCCACTATAAAATGTTCAAAGGTTGTAAGTGACTATTATGGATGAATATAAAGACATTTTGTTTCCAGATTCTTGTGTCATGATCATGTGGTGAAGTGCTTTCTTGATGCAATGTATCATGTGCACTATATATGTGTGTGTGTGTGAGAGAAAGAGAGACCTATTAAATATAAGATCTATCCCAAGAGAGGGAGAGAACAACAGTTACAACCATAAGCATGTATCCAAATGTAGTGTCCATATTGTTATCACCCTATAATTTCCCAGTCTGAGGAGGAAATCGACAGGGATAACCACAAAACCACTTCGAGTTAGGGATCTAGCCCTCCAAGACTCAGAGATGGATCTCTATGTTAGACTTATATTTGTTTAAGCATGGATCTTAGGCTAGCTATGAGGATGGAAGATTTTTTTTTAGAGTTTCTTGTTGAGACAGTAAAAAGGGTCATTGGGAAAAATGGAGTCAAAAGTTAAAGTGTTCAAATGAATGGATAACTAAGACAAAAATGTAACCAAGCAGGGTAATCATGTCAGTGGATCCTTTGAGCTTATAAAATGGGAAAAGAAGAATAGATCGAATTTCATTTCAAATGTAGAGCAGTTATTATCGGAATTATACATTTCAAACTTGGAAGAAAACATAAATATTGTTTCGAGGCAGCACAAGGTGTTAAGAACAAACTATGCACATTGTCTTCTCATAAACAATATAGAAAGAAACAACATGTGAAATAGGACAATAACAAGTTACATTAGGGGAAAACTTCACCACTTAAATATGGCACAAGAATCTGGAAATATAATGCCTTTGCATTCATTCATAACAGTCACTTACAGTTTTTTGAAACATTTTTACAGTGGATGGGGACATTTCCATGCCATCCTTCCCTATCAGTCTAACCCCATCTTCCTTTGAAAGGATAGGCTTTATATCCTTTGCATCAAAATCTAATATCCTATCAAAAAGGCTCTGAAATACTAAAAATAGTACATAATCAAAACAGTTTCACAAAAGTAGGATCAGGTCTTATCTTAAGGGGTCAACCCCTTATACTAATCTGGTAGTCCTCAACAATCTTCGACATCTTCAACAGTCTTCTGAGTGATGACAAGGCAACTCGAGTTCCCTTTCTGGCACATGGGCAAATATTCAACCAATAATAGGAAAAATTTTGAGCTTTTTATCATTTGTATTTGCCACTAAACCCTAAAAAAGAGGATGATCTTTATCCATTTTAGAGTTATAATTCATTTTAAATCTTCCTTGAATGATGTGGCAGCAAAAATATTCAATCTGGGAAAAAAAGATAACATTTTGCCTGTGTCTGCGCTTTCAACAGCTTACGTGCCTGAAACAGAGTAAGATAATCTGTCAAAAGTCATAGGATTCGGCAGCTAACAATGCTTTTTCAAATTCGGTTAAGCTGTCGAAACTACCAGTCTTTTAAGTCATTTCCAAAATTGCAAAAATGGAATTTCTTCGATCTGTCTACCCTTGAGGATCTTCATTGAGATTCACAACATCTTTTTCTAGAGATTCTATATCAGGATGTGTTCCTGGCTTAGGATCTTTAAGCATCAGTTTGATCCTTAAGCGTCTAACCATTTTATGCAGCTTATGACTCTCCTTGAGCAATTTCTTATTCCTTTTCTAGATCATTTACATGCATTTTATCTAACCTTTCAAAACAATCTCTTACCTCATCTAATGTGCTCGTTATAGTCTGGTTTTGGGATTTGATAACCCTCTCATGCAATTTCAACTCCAATATCTCTTCTTTAAGATTCTTAATCTTTGATGATTTGTTGTCCTTGCTAGCGGATGTTGGAGTTATTTCAATATCTGGGGATTCAATTTCAACTTCTTCAATGTTTCCCCTTTCCATAGTTGATGGATCTGCCACCATTTATATAGTTAAAGGTTCTGAATCTGAATCGAAATAAGGTAGGTTTAGGACATTTTTTGATGTAATTTTTTCTGGATCTTCTGCCAGTTTCCCGAACTCCAACCTCTTCTTTTCTTTCTTTGATTTTAAGGGAGAAACCTTGGTGAAATTTTCCATAGGAGATAATGCTCTTCTCTTCTTTTTGCTTGTTTTTGGGGAGGTCAATTCATGTGAGGGAGTCCCTCCTTTCTTGGGCTGGACTTCTTGCTCAAATTTTCCCCAGAACAAGAGAATGTCCCAAGTTTTTTCCCTCCTCTTCAGTTCTTCTAGAATGATCAACTTGATCATCCCATGATGGAAAATCCTATTGTGCACATTATTAGGATTAGATTGAGCTTGGTGTGACATCTTAGTTAAGCTCCTATGAAGGTAATGGGGTAGATTCAGAGGACACTTGCCTGTAAAATGATTCATCAATTTGAAGTGATAGAGCATGAATCTACCATACCGACCTTCACAAGTGATGTACAACTGAATTTCCTTAATAAAATGTTGTCGTTTCTGCTCTATCTAAGACCTGGGAACATCCTTCTGCCAAATAATGTTTTGAAATTCAATCTTAAGGTAAGACATGAACTCAATATCCTTAGTGACAGTTGTTTTAAACCATCTCTCACCTTGCCTGGGAATTTATGTTGTTTCTGCAACACTGGCCTCTTCAATTTGTATTACCATTGGACCCAAGGTTACTTTTGCTCCATTGAATCTCCAAGCAAAGGCTTCATCAACACCCTGGTGATACCCCTATAATTTCTCACAATACATGTAGCAAGCTAATTCCTTAAACATATGGAAAATCTCAGGATGAGATTCCAGATATAATACATCATTCAGCTCCTTCCTAAGCAACTTTCCTCCAATGGCCATCTGCAACAAACGTTAATACCTGCAAACAACAAAATCGGGCTGGAGTGGAAGATCAATGTTGATGTAGGGCGAAATGGAAGTAATGGAGGAAAACGTGTGAGGTAGACTAGAAATTATAATGCTCATTCAAGACAGAGACTGCCATATGGTTTGTTGGGAGAATTTGATAATGACAAATGATTTTCAATGATGAAAGAATCCCGCAAATGATAGTAAGGGTTTTGGATCTGATATCTCAGGGTTTAATGATTTCTCAAAACATCAACTAAAATCATAGTAGAACACCTCAGATCATGGAAAATGATCTTCACACATGATTTTAGTGGAATTTAGAATCATCATGGCATGTGTAGCTATGCCGGTTTGGGGGTTTGACGAGACAGGCTAAACTTTAGAAAAATTTTGCGCTTTCGGCAGCTAAGAACACCTACGCCTGCCTTTTTAGCTAAAGAAAGTGAGAAATTTCAGCAGCTTATAACACATTGAAAACCAACCCTTAGCTATTGAAAGCTAACCTTTGACACTCTTGCATTCAAGAGCTCAAACCATCATTTGCAAATTTGGATATACCAAGGCACCTTTTGAAATATAAGATACATCACTAGACCATTACTCTGAGTTTCTTAACATGAATACATTAAAAAAAAAATGATTTAGAGAAAATTTCCAAATAGGTAACTGGAGACCAAATGACTATATCATAGGAACCTAACACATATAATCTTTGTGGCATATGATTTCATAAATTTTTATTTGACCATAAAAAAAATTAGGAAAGCTAACCTCAACCTGACCCATTTTCTCTCATTCTTATCCAATTTCTCATTATAGAGCATTCCATGCATCTCCTCTAACCTTTTAACATGCATATTCTATCTCACTTAATCCCAACCCATTCAATCTTACTATAATTTGATATGTATTATGTCATGTTTATAATTTTTTATATTGTATGTTGAATGGATAATTTCCCTATGTTTTGTTATTTGAGTAACAAGTTATTATGCACTCATGCATAGGACTTGATGGGCAAACATATTTGGGTAACAATATCTTATGTGTGCATGCATAGGACTTGATAGGAAGGTAGGAGTCTTATAAAATGTCAACAAGCATATAGTTCCTGGGTGAAAGTACAGTGTGGTGGTTCATTGGTTATAATGTGGTTTTTGGTATAGAAAAAGTGAGTGATGGACCATTGAGTGTCTTTCTATCCATTAGGTCTCTAAACACCTATCATATTGGTAGAAACTCGCCCCATTGTCCATATCAACAATAATAGTTAAAAGTGATTGTTATTCTATGTAGATATGTCTTTCACTTATGTCCACTAGTAGGGAAATACTCTACACATTTATCATATTTTTCTCCACCATCAAGCCAATGACGCAATGGCTCCTCCTCCACCCTAGTTAATAATAGTACTTTCACAATATTTCATGAGAATCCATTGGGAAATTTGAGTCTGACTCTCCTTGGATAACTACTAAGACTAATATAAGGGAGTTTGATCTTCATGTTACTAATTTATTTTCACCAAGGGACGATTTGGTGTGGAGGATCATCAACTCAACTCATGTGTGGTGATGATTTCTTGGATGCTTGATGAAGTTAGTTTGTGTCTAGTTTGGACACTTAAAAATTAAAATTGCACCTAGTCCTTACACCATACACACATGAAGTAAAAAGGCATAAAATAATTGAAAGTTCAACAAGCAAGATGGTATAAGGTTCAAGAATCATCTTCAAAAACATCACATTATTTATTGTGTCATTTAGTGCCATTGAACTTTAAGACATTGGAGTGAAATTAAATCGTAAATCCATTGAGAACAATTCTCTTTGAGTCAATAGTTTATCGAGTCACTGAATTGTACAAATTAAAAGATAAGTTTGATTCATTAAAATGAATCATTGAATTATACAAAGGGTGGAGTTACAAACCTTTTCAAAGTTAATGAGGTGTTTTTAAATTCAAAAATCAATTGAGATCAATACCTGCTTAAAATTGAATAAGGAGGTCATTGTCTTTTCACAATAGTCTTCAAGTGAGATACATCAAAGTCAAATCATTATATAATAACTATTTTTGGTGCATTATCAATAGCACCTAACACCCTAAGGTTTTTGGTGACAAGTTCAAGAAAGCGAGACATAAAGTAAGCGAGAATGACACAATTAAATATCTAAAAATGGGTAAATGAGGAAAACATTTGCAAAATGTCAATCAAGAAATTAATCAGTTACATGACTCTTTATATGATTATATACAAAAATTTGAAAGGTTATAGAAACAAATCTTGATAATGATGGATCAATTGATAAAATAAAACATTCATGAATGTATGGAATCAAACATGTGAAGCATGATTTTTCCAAAATAATTGTAGGACCGTGTGAAGAATTGAAATTCAACAAGAACAAAAAAGGTTTAGGATATGGAAGATACCTCAACTTTCATATTCTAGACTACTCCAAACCAATTGAATGGGAAAGATTGGGAGCATATGTAATCAATCAATAAATCCTTTGAGGATAGTGCAACCTAGTCAAAAAGACATTAAAAGAAGAGAAAATACAAGGCTAGGTATGGTGAATTGAAGGGTTTGAATAGATTCCATTCAAATCTATATATCAATAAATGTTATGATCCTTTCTAATCCATCACGATAGGAAAATAATATAGGATTTTATTATAGGCCATTCCAAATCCTTGATGAGTAAATGATGGTTATTTTGATTGGATATAATCACAATGATGATGAAATTAGAGAGGGAAATGGTTCACAAATTTTCCAAGAGGAGGTTCCTTTAGTTCAATCTCTTCTTGAAAAATTATACATTCCTCAAACAATATATGAGCATTTATTTCATCTCTTGCATTTCATTTTCATACATGAGAATTTATGAGTCCAACACCCTTACATAAACTTGGAAATGCACCACAACACTCCTAAACACATTCAAGTGTCGTGGCGAAAATGACCTAGAATTATTTGAAGAAAAGTTATCTAACCAAACTATTCATTATCAATTATACAAAATTATTAAATAATATTTTGAATAAAAAACTAATGCAAGCAAATGTCAATTACTTCTATCTTTATTAAAATCTAAGATTCACGTTATAATTAGGAAACTTTTAGTCATATAAATGATTAAAAGTTTAGAAATAAGTAATCATATTGCTAAAAGCCTTTCTTTTTTCACAATTGGTATGAAAAAAAAATTGAAATATTGTGATGCAACCCATCATGTATTTTAAGAAACAGTTTTTAATAATATCACAAACAAATTACAAATTTCATAACATGATGTGTACTAAGGAAAAAATAACAAACATGTTATGACAAAATTATTTTTCAATTCGACAAAGATAGTAAGGGAAGATTATAATTTGTTCCAATAATGACTATTCTTCAATTCGACAAAGATAGTAAGGGAAGAGTATAAAAGTGAGGATTCATTCCAGTAAAGACTATTCTTCAATTCAACAAAGATAAATTGGCAAGCTCAAAAGCCAAATAAAATATACAAAGGGATGTTATAATATCAATAGGATAGTTTCATAACATACCATCAATGATGACAACAACCTTACTATCACAAAGCCAAATAAAATTTACAAAGGGATGTTATAATATCAATAGGATAGTTTCATAACAGACCATCAATGATGAAAACAACCTTACTATCACAAAGGAAAATATAGACATGTCAAACTCCTATCCAAGAAAATATGTCAATGTTTATTATGTGCCATTTATTTCATCACATTAGTAGTAAGGTATGTGATTGTGAGGTTGATAGATCAAGACTACAATGTATTGGCATTATAGATCAAATCTCTAAATCTTTTTGGGTTTTCCTAATATTACCATTTATATTTTAATGAATATTTTATATTGTTTCAACATAGTCAAACTTTCATTGAGAATGTGAGATACCATACTCTTTAGATGGTGGTTCATGAGCTCGATAAGGTTTAGTTAGGGCTTTAGGCCATTGTTTCCAATTTCCCATGTTTATGCCTCTACACCCATTTTCAATGTACAAAACCTAATCGTGATTCCTATATCCCTCTTAAATTCCAAATTTTTTTATGTTGGTTTGAGGACTTGTTCAAGGCTTTTGATCAACATCAGAATCTTCAACGATATTATAAGGCACTTGTTTTCATTCTTTGATGATAGATAAGGTCTTGTGATTGATCCATGGTCTTGTGTGGTGACATGAGGACTTGTTCATGGTGCTTGAGCTAGGTATTGTATGTTTGGGGCTTGAGTTATTGTTTCCCTCCCTTGACCATGGTTAAGAGATTAAGGTAGGTTTCCCTACTACAACCATGGTCAAGGCCCCGAGACCCATATGTAGTATGAAAAACATATAAATGACACTCATGTCCAAATATTAGGCAAAATACATTGAAGTGAGACCTCGTGTCATGAATTTTTTTGTGGTTCTATTTAAATAATTTAACACCTAGATGTCATATTATAGCTACCAATGGCCATGCACAAGGCTACAAATTAACCAAAAAACCTCCTAATGGTGTCATTATCCAACTCTGAATTTGTCTTGTTGATTTTTCTTTTCTAATTACACAATCTTGTTTTGCATGGCTTGATTTTTTTGTTGATGTGTTTATTTGTTCATAAAATAATAGATTATTATTATTATTATTATATATAAATTATATATATTATATTAAATAATATATAATTGATATATATTAAAAATAAATTGAATATATCAAAACAAACAAACAAACAAATTTCAAACAAAATAACAAAGAAAAAAAATATTTCAAATTGCATAATGAGCTCGTGCCTATTCACATGACACAACAACACTATAGCATCATTCATCAGTGATCTAGTCGCACCCATATACTAGCAGAGAGAAACCTCCAAAACCCTGTCATTCCCATATAATAGCATAGTGAAACCCCGCCATTCTAGCTCATCAAGAAGGAGGTTGAGAGTGAGGGGAGGAGAGAACCCCCATGTAGTGGAGCGAAACCCCTGAAACCACGCCATTTGAGCCTACGAGAGGGAGGAGAGTGATATGGAGGAGATAACCCCCGTGTAGTGGAGACCTACATATTGCATACACCTATTTATAGGGAATATGCTCAATCATCGAGAGGGAGGAGAGAACCCCCGCCCAGTGGAGATAAGGAGGCCCTACACCACAACAAAATTTGACAGTCCATCCCAGCAAGGATACAAGGAGGCCCTACACCACAATGAAATTTGACATTCCATCCCAGTAAGGAGACAAGGAGTCCCTACACCACAGCACAAGCAAAAGAGGAGACCCGACCACCCTTAGAAGAGACAGAGACGCTCAGGGGATCACCAACAATGACGGAAAAATCGGTATGTTTCTTCATTTGCATCAACCTATAGGTATATTTCATTTATTTTTTATCAAGAAAACATATTTATGGTGTGACTAAAAGATGTACAAGTGAGCAAGTATAGCAACAAGATGACTATGTAGCAACCATACAACTAAACATCAAAGAATTTGTTGAGTTAACGCAAGAAGGATTATGTGTTTTTGTGAATCCCTTTGTTGACCAAGACATTAGGCATAGTTAATAATATTAATCTCATCATACCATGGTTGAAGAAGGAGAAAAACAACTTGTGATCTTTGAGTTCCCCATTCAAGAAACTGATGAAGAAACAAGGATTAAAATACCATACAAGTTGACCCTCCTCCTCACCAAGTCTTATAAAGAATATTTTTAAGGATTCTTTTGAATTCCTTCAATATTTATATATGATCCTCCCTAAGACCAAACTCTCTCCAAGAGAGCTATATTTATTTCCAACTACAGGTTTAAATGGGTTCTTTTGCAATTTTCCTCAGAGCGTTGAAGCCTTTATGATCTATTTATTGAATGAGGGGAATAGGTAAATTGAAGGATTCTATGATTCCTACCCACAATTACAACACTAATTGGACATTATCTCCTTTTGAAACATGCCATACCAGGAAATTTCCAATCAGGGGGAATGATGTGATAATTGGTTTTCAAATAACTGAGGAATTTTGGTATTTTTTAACAGGAATTATTACCTAGTCCTCCACTAAGTCTAGAGCTATGTATTTATCCTTTATGAAATGCACACATAATTTGTTACCTTGGAGGAGACTCCAAACATTTTTATCAACTAAATACTTTAAGAAAAAAAAGATATTCTTGAGACCCCATCCTTCTTGTGATTTGGGAATTGCTACTTTTTTCCAAGAGACCAACACTATGCATTTTTTTTCACTCTCACTCAATGAAAGGAAATAGTAACATGACTACCTTACCCACTCTAAGAATGTTGAGCCTAAGAATTTTCACTTAGGGAACAAGTCCCTTGTTTCCCTCCCTTGAGTTTGGTTAGACCTTGAGACCCATTCTTGGTTCAAAACTAACTTATTCATGGTGCCCAAATTCCACTTGGAGATGAATGATATGTCCTAATAAAACATGTAAAAGGGACTCACAATCCCATTCCAAGTGGACACATGGCTCTTCAAGGTGAAGAAGTCTTCACAAGTGATGAATGTAACCCTAAAAAATGGACAGCCTCCTCTAAATCAACTCTAATATGTCAAATGTGAAGCCGACAAGGTGTAATCACCCTCCTTAAATCATTCCAATGTCCTCTTGAATTCAGTGGATGGTTGAACAAACCCACACATGCCAAATAAAACCTTCATGCAAACTCCAAGGTGGACATCTCATCAATTGATGTGACAGATGCCTCAAAATGAGTTAATAAGGTGAGATTTCATAAATTTGGAATGTGCCAAGGCATGAGAAGATTTGGTTAACCAAGAATATCCAAAAACTATTTTTATCAATGATTTGGGAATCATGAATTACCTCGATAAATGTGAATTACATTGGGAAATGTGAAGATGCCCAAAAATATGAATGAAACTAATGCCATGCCCAAACTCAACAAGAAACCATGCAACATCAAGTATTGCATCATAGATCAACAAATATGCCATGAAATCCTCTACCTCAACAAGATACGTGGAACCAAGTAGGTTTATAGGTGTACTAATTGAACTATAACATTTGCATGGTATTTTTAAAATTTGGGTCATTTTGCAGTACTGCACACACAGTAATCTATCAAGAAATTATTTCTTTGCTTAAAACCTCTTCCTCCTTCCCATAGATATTTTTCATCGAAGTTGAATTTATTTCATTTCATTTTCCTCTTGCATGGTTTAAAGAGTCGACTCAAAACGCCATCAATTTCACGACCACTCCTTTGAGTAACAACAGCCTAAAATCAAGCGCTAATTAAAATTTATCTAGCAAATTTTATAGGAATATTCAAACCCATCTTAGCTTAGGTGTAGAGATTTGGAATAGGATTGTGAGAATAAATTTCCAAAGATTCTAAACACACATAAAGCTTTGATTTAGGGAGTGAAATCCTGTTGCTATATCACTAACTTTGGGAAGCCCTTCTAACACAAGGGTCAAGCACGAGATCGCATTGGGGCCAATAGAGTAATCAACCCTGTTTTGTTGGTATTGGTGTCAACTGTTGATTGTCCCCCCTCTGCTTTGGTATAGTAGGTGGTACCATAGAGGCCATAATCTTTTAGACTTCCTACACAAGGTGATAGCACAGGGAAGGTGGTGNGACTCACTCGGACTCCTTGGAGGGTTGCCCACTGCTCGGTGAGGTAAATTGTACCAGGGTGTTAGTTCGTTAAGCAGGTTTTCAACGTAACTTTCCCACCCATCAAAACTTAGCCCCTTCGCGCATCGATTCTGCGATGTTGGATTCCATCACCAACTAGCGCTTCTATGTGAGAAGGTTTGTTTGCATGCTTAACTCCTATATTAATTAGAGTGTGTTGTTTTTTCTTCTTAGTTGGCCTTAGGATTGAGTTTTTGTCTAATGGCATCATTTTCGGGTTAATTCCTCATTTGATCAATACAAAATATGGATACAATTAAAAGAAAAGGTAATAAAGAGGTAACAAATAGCTCATACCTAACTTATGTCTTATAATTCTCCAAAATTGTTCTTTAAACTTAGTGAAACAAACACCAAATGGAATGGCTTACACAAGGTCAATGGAGAATGTTATTGGAAAATTCAAAATATTATCATAAACCCACATCTCACATATTTGTACATGCACCATAGATTCACAATATTTCATGAAGAGGTTGAGGATTTTGTTCACATTTGAGAACTTTTGGTTTGAATTCAACTCTACAAAGAACTATTTATGTGCCATTTAAGTAAATCTCATGTCTTCTAAGACACGTAGGGCTAGGAGTCCAAACACATAGGACTATGAGTCCATATAAACCTCACTATAAACCTCAGCAATCTTCGACATCTTCAACAGTCTTTTGGGTGATGACAAGGCAACTTGAGATCCTTTTCTGGCACCTGGGCAAATCTTCAACCAAAAATAGGATAAATTTTGAGCCTTTTATCCTTCGTATTTGCCACTAAACCCTGAAAACGAGGATGATCTTTATCCATTTTAAAGTTATAATTCATTTGAAACCTTCCTCAAATGATTTGGCAGCAAAAATATTCGATCTGGGAAAAAAGACTAGCGTTTTGCCTGTGTCTATGCTTTCGGCAACTTACGTGCCTAAAACAAAGTAGGATAGCTTGTCGAAAGTCCTGGGATTCGACAGTTAACAAGGCTTTTTCAAATTCAGTTAAGTTGTCGAAACTGCAAGTCTTTGAAGTCATTTTCAAAATTGCAAAAAATGGAATTTCTTCGATATGTCTACCCTTCAGGATCTTTGTTGAGGTTCACAACAACTTCTGCTATATATTCTAGATCACGATGTGTTTTTGGCTTAGGATATTTAAGCATTAGTTTGTGGCATTCTTCACAATGCACATCTAATGAAAACATGGCATGTGGACCAAGTGGTAACTAGAGATAACTAATCCACCCATCTTCACCCCTTAATCCTTCTTCACATCTAATGACAATGTGACATAGGGACTAGATGATGAGGTGGCAACAAGGATAGTTGAAATTTGGCATTATTCACATCCAATGGTGACATGACACATTGACCAAGTGATGAGGTGGTAAATTAAGGTAACTTACAAGTAACATTCTTCACATCCAACGACAACATGATGCATCCAATATAGTCATCAATTCTATCATCCTTTATATGGATTCTTCCTCACCTGATGGATCCAAAAATTCATCTAGAGCCTTGAAATTATTCTTCTTTATCCAATTTTCTTAAAATTTATATGGATTCATTAACTTATTCTTTTTGTCTTGTCAAATATGAGTAGATATTGTTTTCTTTCCTTCTAGGTTTTATTTGAGGGGTTTTTCACAAAAGTGCATCCTTCTCTTTTCTTGCTCCCAATATAGGTAAAACAAAACCTTCTTAATATCTGCCTTATCCTCCATGTCGACCACCTTGACCTCTTCTTCTTTCACCATAGCCACCTCTTCTTATATAGTCACCAATCCCTCTTCACCCTGTGCAACCTAATTCTTGTCTATTGTTTGTATGTGATATATTGTCTAATATTTTGGCTTGTTTCTTTCATTTCCCTAACATTAAAATGTATTGTGGGTATTATCTTGACAAATGCAACACATTATTTTCTTGGTATTCCTTAGATTATGGGGAGCATCTCAAGAGAGACCATAAAGAGAGACCATCAATGGCCATAGGTATAGAGACCATCTTATTTAGAGAACACTAAAAACTACACAATTTGTACAACTCAAGAAAAAATTAATATGGTGGAAAATACAAAATTCTATAACTTTACCATAACTTAAATATTTTTTTGTTACATGTTCTATACATATGAATTATTCGCATGATGTGATTATTATAGCCCTTGATTTGCAAGGACTAAAAAGAGGAAAGGATGTATTTGAATCATGTTTTTTTAAAAAGAGGAGAGGATAGATTTTTGAATCGTGTTTTATTTTGGTCCAATGAAGGGGGGCATGAATAGGAACCTAGATCATGTAAATGAATGTTTTATCTTACTTTAAAATCCTTATGTCCTTAATATGTCCAAAATCAAGAGGTATATCACATTAAATTAGGTGGTTGACCAAAAATATTGGTAATTGCATCATAGTCTAATTGTGCATCCAAAACTAAATATATAAAAATTATATTTAGAACTTTGAATATACAAAAAAAAGTTCATAAATTAGAACTAGGATGATTATGGACTACTAACTAACGACACATGCACATGAAACCGAAGGTACAACCAAACAGGTACTTGCCATATATTTCTTCGTCGAGTGAGGAAATCTTAAGAAAAATAGAGGGAAATGCGACTGCATCTAGTAGATATGATAAGCAAACAAGGACCAAAGGTGAAAAAGACAGAATAAATTTTGTAGATGCATGAAATTTTTTCTTGCCGAAGGAGGATCATGCTCTTATGATGATGAGAACATAGGAGACATAGAGGTTACACTCGGGTATAATCATCTGGTGAAACAATGGGTACCTAAGGAACTACCTCCTATATATGTTGACTTCGTTGTCAACAATAGGACATATCGCATTGCACCATCCTCCCTTCATGGATTGGGGCTATTTTCCATGGATGGAATAATTGTAAAATACAATACAGTAACTGAATTTATGGACTATGTTAGACCGTGTTACAATTATAACGATTGGATGTGACTGGTCCGATACATGCGAAGTATGCATAGATATGCACTCGCCGCAAATTATATACAACTAATAAACAAGGATAAAAATAAGGGAGCGACTATCTATATTGATGGAAGGCCTAAAGATTCCAGCAATATCACAGGGTTTATAAACATCACACAACCTAGGACAACAAACAAACAATCGAATTGCATATATGAGGGACGTGAAGAGAACCGAGTAGTCCTTTGCCCAATAAAAAAGATAGCTCCCGGGGAAGAGTTTTTAGTGGATTACCATTTGAATCGAATAGAAACACTAACTAATAGTTTGCAGGTTCTTATGCAACACCTCTTTAAGAAACCTCTATTTATTGCATTATATTTTTGTATTATCTTTAACATTGTTGTAAATATTATCTTTAACATTGTTGTGAATATTATATTTAACATTGTTTTTTTGTTATCATTAACAATTTTTTAAATATTTGGGGGTTCTAATTATATTATAATGTGGCAAGATGATCGTGGAAAAGGGTCATCCGCAGAACATGTAAATGATTATCAATTTCCACTTTCATTTTACGTTATTTTTATTATTTTCTTATTAATTTTATTGAAATAACTTTGTTTTCGTTGAAATTATATGTAGTCCGCAGGCCATGTTGATCATGATTCGACCGATGAGGAGGGGTTTTATTTATCCGTTGATCCGATGGTCTTAATAAATAAATAAATCATTAAAGCGAACACGGAACTTGCTAGCTTCTTAGATCGTCCAGATCAAACTCCCAACGTCAAAGCAAAGATCAAGCTCCTTATGTCACAACTTAACACATATAAGGTAATAACCATAATTTAAAGTTTTTTTTTTAATGTATTCATATGTTCAATTATGATACTTTGTTCTTTAACTTTTACATTATCTCACAAAAAAACATTTTTTTTTTATAAAGTCATTTTTTGAGCCTGTTCAGCTCGGTGTTGGTAGTAGTGGCGCTACAGAGACACTACAGAGTCCTGATGCGAGCAGTCATACAGCTACCAGAGTATTATTTACTTGTCCATCTTCCACACTGTTGGGCCCCAACAACTCCCCCTATATTTTTACAAAATTTAAAGGGCCCCTATTAGAATCTTGATAATTATAATGAGCTACAGAATCAACCTTTTCAAATAGTTCCATACCTTGGCTTTCTTTGAGACAAACTTAAGACATTCACTATAGTATGATATATTCATTACAAGATTATATGTCAAAAGTTAGAAACGAGCATAAAAATCTCAATTTAAACAAAAACATTAATTTTTATCAAATGTTTACTTTCGTTTAAATTATGATTATGTGTTCATTCTTTTGCTCATTAACAAGTTTGACTGTTTTGAATAATGTGTTCAATACTTCATTAAATAATATCTTAGTTGGTTTCTCATTTTCATGAAATCATTTGGTGATGTTAATTAATTAAATTCTTTTTTCATTTTGCATCTCATTTCAAAATAATAATAATCAAGTAATTATCTATCATTTGTTTTTTTTGTAAAAAACCAAAATTAATTTTTTTCTCTTCTCCATTAACTTGAAGTTTCTAGAGTTTTAGGATAATTATAAACAATGTTTGTTTAGAACTTATAGTTAGTTTAAATTCATATTTATTTTTCTAGATTTTGTTTTATTCTCAATTTTTAGGTTATTAATTTAGGTTTCTTTTTGTTTCACAGGTTTCTATTATCAAATATTTGATATGGATATGATCATGGTTTGATTTTATTATCCAAATACGTTCAATATGATTGATCCAAAAATGATTTTGGATTGCTACAAATAATTTTATGAGTAACAACAGATAAAATTTGGAAAGGCGTCAAGATCAGACAAGGGATTTTGCAGAACTGATTGCAGCCAAACCGTGAGGAATTTGGAGAAATGGTTGAAAACCCAGAACCAAAATGGACCCATTTACCTCTCGCGTAGATATTTTCCCAAACAAATGCATGATTTGAGAGATATGTGGGTCTCTTTTAGAGGCAAATTTCAGGTGGCGGAAATTAATAGTGACGCCCAGACTATTCATTCATTTTATAAATATATGAGAAAGATCAGAGCCAAAGGGAAGGAAGAATTGGAGAGGAGGGTTTTAATCCTTTCTCTTTTGTATATTATTGTTTTTGTAAACTTTTTATTTCTTTTCAAATGGAGTAATGGATGGTTGGAATCTTTGAGAGAATGGATGAGTATTTTCAAAAAAGAATATGGAATTCCAGGTTGCTTAATGGCTTTTGTCCTGTGAGTAAAATGGTTTTATTTTCATTATAATATCTTCATATTCTTTGAATAATTGATTATGCATTGATTTAAATAGATTTAGTCTTTTTTATCAATACATGGTTAATTATTATCATTTATGTATTAATTTTTCCAAGCTTTAAAGTCGATTATCCAAAACATTTCTTCCAGGACTACAGAATGGACAAGTGATTCCAAAAACTTAATAAGAACGACATATATGCATTTTGGCTTTATCATTTTGTTTATAATGTTGTTATTTATGTTTTTTTTAATCCTGTTACATGTGCAGGTCTAATATCTTTAGATTAAATGATCTGTGATGTGTAGGAGGTTTATATTATAAATACCATCTATCATTTGCTTCATCAAAATACAAATGTTGTGATCATATCTTCGATTTAAATAATGGGATTTATCTTTGAGTTTTAAATTGAATGATAAAATGCATAGATTGCTTCTAGATTTATCTTGTGGTAATCATGTATAATTATGAGATCACATGTTTATGTTTGTGTTTCTTTTTTTGTCATTAAAACCTTAGCTGTCAATACATGTTCTGAATTTATTTAGAATAGTCATAAGGTTCATTGTAGATTTCTATCTTGGACATGGTAGTTGGATGTTCACCACTCATGTAGATGCTTGGATACACATCACTAATTCACTAACACAATAGCTTCTTTGTATTTTACTGTCATTTACAGATCATTGAAACTAGAATATATATGGTTTAGCTTTGACTATCCACATGTTCATGTTTCATTAACTTTTTTTTGCAAGATTCTTTAAATTTATAAAAGAAAAACAATAAATATTTTTATGTGTTTTATTTATCTGCTTCCTAGAAGCAATCATTTTTCACATCGATTTTCGTAAGTTTCGATTAAAACTTGCATCTTGTAAATCATGTAAATAAATGAGACTTGTATATCTTTTGCTTAAATACAACTACTACAACTACATGAGAACATATGTACATATATATATAGTGTTTAGTAATTAGTTAGTTATTTCATCTCTTTTATTTATTTTATTTGTTTCTCCTAGGACTTCTAGATTGGCCAACGGAGCCATTAAACCCGTCATAATGAGTTATACCAAACGGCTTGGGTTATTTAGACAACCACGGACCGGACTCGCTCTTCCAGTTGACGGACGGTCAATTTCAACCGTCAACACACACCTAATTTAGATAGGAGCCATGACACACACTTCCAGACATCCACACCTCGATCAGAGTCTAGAGATGGTGGCAGAGATGAGGCTCATGGTGATGTGGTTGACATGGTTGCATTTCCTGGAGCTAGTTGTGTGACAAGAACGGGGACCCTTCCGTGCACATTTTTGGTCGACGATAATGGACTTCCATTAAAACAATCAAGACTCTTAGGTAGTTTTAATTCATATTTTAATCATTTAATGTTGTCCTTATCATACAAAAATCATCTAGATTATTAATTTTAAATTAATGATAATATGTTTTTGTGTGTAGGAAACGACCTTTTCTATAGGCACCTAGAGAGCAAGGCCTTGATGATTTTTGGGGCAACCTTACGCATGAGGTGGAATTGCCATAATTCCAACCTCAAAAAGGAACTTATGGATTATCTTGAATGCCTCTTTGGATTAGACACGTTCAATAAAAAAGAGGTCACCTCTGCAGCGGGTGAATATTTAAAATATACGAGGGATGCTTATAGACAAAGATTGGCAGGAAATCCTAGGTATGAGTGTCCTCCCTCAATTCTAGAGAAAGAGTGGAAGGCGATCATTGATGATGCAAAAGAGAAGATTTTGAAAAAATCAGGAGAACAAATAACTGGTACACCAAGGTGAATTACAATATTTTGATTTCAATACCAGCTTTATTTTTCTTTAGATCTAAATAAAAGTGTGGTTATATATAACATACTTGAAAATTTTGATGATCGGTTGTCTGACACTTCGAAGGCAACCAAAGAAAGGATTTCCAAACATGGTCAACACAAGCTAGGCCAAGGCGGCTACTCAAGGTTACAGTAATGAATCGTAAGTACCCAAACATCTTAAGAATATTATTTGTATGACCTTACAACTTTCAGGTAATTGTAGCCAAAAACATTAAAAAACCATACCCTTATGCAATGCAGGGCGACGACTTTGGAAGGCAATCATAGGAAAAGTATGGGGCATACCCAAAGATCCAATTTGCGGGATAAGGTAAATAAAAATCAGTCCACATTAACCTTTCATTACTTATAAAATACATAAATGTTTGATATCATCCATAATTTAATGTCTTAATTTGTTTTAATCAGGGGAGAAGCACTATCAACGAAACCATTAGTACTGGACAATAGAGCATTGATAGTGAAACACAGCCAGAAGATCATGGTGCTCCCCAGCAACCCCATCCCAGTGATGTGCATCCCCAAGATGTTCATGTGACTGAGGCCCACGACAGTAAAATGTCTATATATTAATTATATACTTAATAATTATGTACTTATAAATTTTAACATTTCAATGGCAGAGAATGTCATAGTTGATCCTCCTCGACTTGAATATCAAGTGAACAGTTCGACAGCCATTCCAATGGTGCTGACTAAAGGACCAGGTAAATAATTACATTGCAGAGTTTTTTTTTAATATTAATGAACTACTTCAATGATATTTAAAAATTGGCCATATAAATTTAATATTTTTTATTTTTGTAAGTGATGGCCCCTCACAGCAGCATCCACGCCATGGGTATGAGACCATATGTGCTCGGTGTGAAAGGACTAAAACAACATCAGTTGTTGATGAGCACCCAGTAATGAAAACATGGAGACAGATGAATTACTTAAGACCTGGAAAGAACAAAAGAAGACTAAAAGAAATTCATGATGTCATGTAATAATTTTATAAGACAGTAAGATGTACATTATATAGCTGAACATGTAATGATGCATATAATGCATCGACATTATGGGTACTTTTTCATTTGATAATATACACAAGGCTATTTCTATCACTTGTATATATCTGTGAATGTAATTTTGTTATACACTTAATGATAATTTTATCTTCTCTTATAAGACTTGGTGTCTACTTGGTGTGTACAATCTTATAAGACATGTGCATCATCTCAATCTTCATGTCTACAAGATGTGGAGGATTATTCGAGGTTTCAAGACTTTCTTCATATTTTCCTACTTTAATCTTCTCATAGTGATGTTAATCCATATAGAAGTTCATGATATAAACACTCATTGTTATAATGTTGACATAAATTCAAATATTCACTTTGTCGATTAGAGGGCACAATAATGGCAACAATGAGAGAGTTTTGACCATATGTCAACTAATTTGTCCCTTTAAAAAACCTTCATTGATGTGCAAGGGAGCACTGTGTCTATGAGAAAAGACCCAATTCATCCCCCACATATATTCAATAAGGTGTGTGGGATAAACACACCCTCAAAACAAACAAACAAAAATCACTCCAAGTGAAGTTGTTGCATAACTCCAAACCATCTGCATCATTGGAGTTTCATTCACAATATTTTGTCCTCAATGATATTACAAGAAAATTCAATGGGTTGAGCCAGTTTTGTGTTTACATTGTCCTTATTGACCTTTGGATGGAGAAATTTTGTGGAGAGGTGAGTCAACCTTGGTATAGTTTGGTCTTTCTACGTCATAGATATTACCTTACCTAGGTTCCAGACTTGAGAGTGAGTTACATTATTCTTGATACCCACTTGATGCTTGACATATCTGTTTTTTGGATGATGACCAAACACAAGGGAAGTTTTCCATATGTTGGTAAGCTCCTTGAATGGTTGATTTGGATATTTTATTTCACCTAGCAGACACATCCCTTAGATATCCAATAGGGTAGGAATGAATATGATCTTTGAGCAGTAGTTAGAATGATTTTTTTCCTTCCATTCATGTTTTCCTTTCTTTTATTTGTTTACTTTCATGCATTGCCTAATTTTATCGATGCATTTGATTTTCCTTAGAATAATTTCTTACACGTTTTTTCCTGCTTTACTTTCATGTTTATATTTGGTGAAGTTTTTTTATTTGTGCCAAGTATTTTTTATTTCTAACTAGGGTGGTAGATTCACCCCAAATTTTGTTTCACTTTCCAATTTATATGGTGTGTAGGTCACAGTTCTACAGAGATTATGGAGTTCTCATACATTCTCACACGGAATGCATGTCCACGAGTAGGATCCAGTTGTTACCCCATGAGGGGTGACACATTTTTGGATACGCTAGAAAGGGTTTCAAGTTGTTTCTTGCATGATGTGTCATGCTCATATTCCCTAGATCTATATAGATTTCTTCTTGATCTCCACCCAAAACATGATCGTTCTAGCTCAACTTTGGTGTAGCTCACTTTCATGCCAACTCCCCAGATGATAGATGCATTGTTGTACAGTATGGCATGGTTCTTATTTTCTTCATTTGGAATTCCATGTATCAATACTTATTTGGAAACAATGATGTAACTTATTATCTCATCATAAAATGGTAAACACCTAATGATTTCCTAGTAGCATTTCATAACATTACATGGTTTTATGACTTTCCTTATAGTACCTTGGGGAACATGTTTTATGTTAGAAGTGTGTCATCTCTTGGATTAACCTATACCATTGGGTTCTTAGGATAGATATCATTATCCATATCCCAACCATGCTAATCATTTTCCAACTCCCAAGTGTTATTCATTCCATCCATATCAAAAATTGTTTCTTGGTCATGTATGATTTCTCAAAGGTCAAAAGGAAAGGTCAAATTGATAAAGCCTGATTCAATAATCCAATAAGGAAAAGAGGTGAAGAGATAAAGTCAAAATCGAAATATAAATATTTATCAATGCTCCCTCGCTATAAGGCCAATGCCCCTAGTCTCTAGTTTGTCTATGAATATATAAATAAAAGGAACTTGTTCGATAAAACAAGCATTAAAAAAAACAATTCTTAAAGGGGTAGTAAGAAATAATGCTAAGGATGGTAACTCAATGTTAAGCTATCTCTAGAAGGATATTATATGTAAAAATCCTAGCTAAATAAAGGTGGATGAATAAATAAATGATTGATAAGACTTGTGCATGTCTAAGACATTGAGGGTCATCACATGAACTCGTTCCCCATTCCCTTTCATCATTATTAATTATGTTTTCCTATCTTCACCTAGGTGCTTAGGAAATATGTGTTGTCTTAGGACTTGATTCATGTATACGGGTCAATATTGTTCCCCTTGGTGAGACTTAGGAAAATATTAAAAGAACCCCCTTTTTTATGTTGTGCTAAGAGATGTCACCAGGTGCTACCAATTAATGGCTTGCTAAGAGGCTAGACCCATCACTTCAAGTGGGTATTGTGCATTAGGATACATGTATTATGCCTCAATATCCATGACATTGCATTGGGATCGATGATGCTAGGTTTGGATCCATGTACTCATATATGATCATATCTACATACATTGGGATCCATACCATTTTCCTTGGGATTCATGTCACCGCTTTAGGATCCATGATAGTGCATCGATCCATGAGAGGGATGCCATGTCGCCACACATGCCACATGGACCACTCAAATTCATTATCCCTTGTCAATTGGATGTTTCATTCACACTTATGCATTATTTATCTCTCCTTGGACCACACATGGGAGTTATTAATGCCTTGGAGGAGTTAGTTACAAATTATGGAGGTGGTTATAGGTTTTTATTTGGACCTTGTGATGATGTGGCATTCTTTATTTTTATCTACTTGAGAAGAACCCACCTAGAGGAGGCCACACATGCCATTTATATTGACCTTTTTACTTGGATGGCTCACATATGTGAGAGGTAATGTCATCTTCTTGAGTTCGTTATTCTAGACTTGGACCTTTCCATCATTTGAGGGAGTTGGTCACCAGAGGATCTTTGAGAGTATTTGGACAATGTTGACTCAATCATTCACCCTCTCATGGATAAATTTCACCTTTATTGAGGAGTGCACCTAATTTAGTCTCTCCCTATAGCCCACACTTGTGGCATTTATTATTATATTTGGACCATTATTTAGGGTCATTTGGCTCTTGGAGGGTTTTGAGGGATTTGTTAGATGATTTGTTGTATTTTCCCATGGACTAGGTTAATGGTTTTGACCTCATAGTGTTGAGCTAGCACCTTGTGTTGTATTGTATTTGAGGAGGCTCTTCACCTATAAAAGGAAGATTCCTCCCTCATTTAAAACCATTGGATATTAATGAGAAACTTGGCTTAATATTTGTTTGAAAATCTATTTCTTTTCTTTGTTAATGTTTAGTCATTTTCAAGGTTTGTATAAGCACTTTTAAAGGCTTTTTTGGAATAAAAAGGCTGCTAGAAGGCCAAAGAATTAAGGGTGAAATGCTCCACTTGGGAGGGTTCTCAAGGTAAGTTTTATAACCTTACCCCTTTGATCATTGAAGTTATTGTTCATGCATTAAGGTAGTAAATCTGATGGCTCTATACTTTTGGTTGGACAACCTTTTATTTCACCTTGATAGTACTAGAAAAGGTTTTCATAATGTGTTATCCTCAATCTAGATTGCATTGAGCCTCATTGACTTATATTAGTTCAAATCATGCTAACTAGTTCTCAAAGAAACATCTATATGTTGATCACAAGAGGGTTTGAAACTCATTTTTAATTTAAGTAGAAATTGATCACTTTTATGGATGCCCTAATGCATACTTTTTTTGGAATGGTTGAAATCAATACAACATAACTAGGGTTGAAAATAACATTTATTGCAACATTTTGAAGGAGTGTTGTTCTAGGTTATTATAAACTATCATTGGATGCATTGGAAGGTCCAACAACCTCATTCAAAGTGAAATTGTTGCATGTTCTTTATTGTTGTTCTGGGATTTTTCTAGTATTCCTTTTTCTGCAGAGATTTATTGTTGTGCGGGGCTATTTGTAACCCTCCTCTTTTTCCAATGTTTCGAGGATTTCATTATATTTGTTTCCATAGGTGTCCAAACGAATTTTAAGAGAGATAAATTACCTAGTTTCAAGCCTTGACATTACCTCTTATGTGTTATCCAAAACTCTATCTAAGACTGTCATAGAACTGCAGAAGTATTCCACTGTCAATGGTGATTAAAGTGTTGATGTCTTGCAATGTTTTTATGACACCTTGTTTTCCACATCCCAAAGAAACCAAAATATGTTAAGGAATTCCAAAGGACCTTGTAATTAGTTCAATTGTTGCCTCCTTTCACTATTGTATGAAGGTTTGTTAACCATATTTTGTTGTGGTGTTTGCATGTATTTTGGATTGGTTGGTTGACCACGATAAATTCCTACCCTAACCGCCCCAAACAATGCAACATTTATATTGTTTGCTAGTTGAGAGGGTCGATTCATGCTACAATCATGGTTCCAAAGAATTGATCTATATTGTATGATGAGAAACAGATTAATTTTAGAGTGTTGATGAATGAATGATAAGTTTGGTTAATGATATAATTTTTGTGCCTTGACATATAATAATGAAATTTTATAATCTAGTAGCATTGTATTTCTTCTAAAGTTATTACATTGAGCGCATTGCCTTATTCTCTCTTTACAATAGTGACACTTCATGTGTTTCATGGAATATACTTATTGAATGGATGCAAACTTATATTGGTTATGAACTTGTTACAATGATGCTCTATTTCATTGCTATCATAAAGACCAAATTTCATGCTTAAATGCTTCATAAGTACTTGTTAATGCTTCACTTCTTGCACATATGAAATTTGCTAAATGACGACTATCTTGTGAATGAATATGTACTTTTTACTTAGAAATTTTCACCTTGAACATTGTATATTGCTTCATCACTAATTATGAGTAATGGTGCATTGGTGTGTTGTGTTTAATAAAGTAAGTGTTTTTCTTCCAAGCATTCATTGAGCATTTTATTCTCTTACTTTTATTGAAGAATCAGTTTAGAGAAGTCAACCCAAGTCAAACAAATTCCTTGTCCTCACATGTCTAGAAATGCAATTATAGGACTTAGTATTAGCCCTCCTTATGTTAGAAACCATGGCCTTGCCCAACTAAATTCCCACAAGCTTTGGACTTAGAATGATATTTCTAAATATTCCCAATAAATGGAATGGCCCTTCATTTTAAATATTCCCACAAGATTTGGAATGTGGATAATATTTAAATATTAATAAAACCAACTGTGATGAAAATCCATGAATGCATCTAGAGACACACCTTCTTAGGGAGCCATAAAAATCCTAAAAATTCTGAGTAGAATAGAGAAGCCTTTGTTTTTCAATGCCTCTCGTGATGAGCTTAGCAAACCTTACAACTTATATGTTTATTAAAGATCAGACATATAAATATATTTGATATGTATATGTTATCTATTTTAATAACATATCCATATCAAATATATATTGTTACATATATATCTTTTGGTTGACTCATTGAATTTCTCCTATGCCAAACATTCATCAAAATATGTTATTTTCACTATGTTAAGGGATTATACAACTAGAAATTGTCTTTATTGGACAAGACATATTCTTTATATGTCTTAGTATAACCATAAAAAACCCAATATAATGGATCATTCTTCCTCCTAGGTTAATGCCCCCTTGAATGTGAAAATAAGACCTTTAGATAATTCTTTCAACAAAAGGCATTCTCTATTCTAGAATACTTGAATTTTTTAATATAGATGAGGGCCTATTGATATGAATTGATAGACTAACTATAAATATATGAGGGTAACTCTTGATTGGATGTGACACTCCATATTTGTACTCTTGAAATCAAAACTAGATGGTGCTTGATCACATGTAGAGCGATCTACCCATACCTTATTTACTTCAGATAATTTACCTTTGTGAAATGTTTTCAAGAATATAATGAACTTAATATCCTATAATATTCTTCCAATACATGCCCCCTTTCTTCAAAAATAAAATATTTTTTTTTTTCTCAAAAATAAAATTTTAATTTTTTTTTTAATAAATCATTTTCGTCGCAATTTCGACTCACTATAGAAATCCTGTGACAATTTTTCTATACAAACCAAGAAAGTGTTGGTCTCAATTGTGATGAACCATATAATTCCTGTGGCGAATTCACTATACAAATCACGACAGTTTTTGTCTCACTTGCGATGAACGGAACAAATCCTGCGACGAATTTTCTATACAAATCACGATAGTTTTCATCTCAATTGCGATGTCTGGTACAAATTTTGCGACAAACTTGTTGTACAAACCACGGAAATTGTATAGTGATTTTTTCATTATATACCCTGTGTTCGTCGCAAACGCGATGAACTCTTCAAAAGTTGATTTGTCGCAATTTTTTCACTTACTTTGCCTATATTGTCAAGTGTGGGATGATTTCCCTACTATGTCGCTCTTTCGACGAATTCTTTACTTAGTCGTATTAGCGATGGTATTTCTTTTTTTGTTGCAATTGTGACAACTTCCTTACTGTCATCTCTCTTGTGACGTTAATCAGGGTTCGTCGCATGTGCCACATCACATGAAATGACGTTTGGGAGACTCAATATTTGTCGCAATATCCATGACATAACGTCGCAAGAGCGTCGAAATAGTCGTCGCAAAATGACCCAAATTTGTTAGTGAAAAATTCACATTATATAGATATCCCATTTGTTGAGGTGTGTACACTCTTGCGATGTCCCTTTCTTACCATGCATATGGTACTATGTTTACCTCTAGTTTCAAGTGACTATGTAGTACTACCCCCCCAGCTAATAGATTCACCAATACAGACTACCTAGGGTTTGTATTTTAATTAAATGATGTCAATAAATGGGCTTGGAAAAATGATGCATTGAAAACAAAGGTGCATCACACCCTCTACAAAGGCACCCATAAATGAGATGTAACGACCCCTTCGTTATGTCTATGAATAGCAAGGTTCAATAGGAATTTTTTTCTTTTTTTTCTTTTTAACAAATAAGAAATTAACAGCATCACCTAATTCATATCAATGAAAAAACACAAGACATCATAACTAAGGTGACACATGATCAGAATATAAACAACTCTACAATATCATTGCGGAACGAAATTGCAAACCATAATGCCAACCAATCTCATCATATTATCACCAATAACAATAATTTTGCCGAATATAAAACTGCTTTCTACCTTACCATTAAAATCATACCTTAGCCACACGCCCGCTTCGGAGACGTCCCTCGTGCTGTTCCGCTTTCCTCGCTCCGTGCCGCTTCTGCTCGCCGACCAAAGAAAACTCACCGGTACCTCTCAGCCAAACGCTAGGGGTACTCTGCTTCCCCCTTAGCCCCCCGAGCCACAAAGGGGCCACACAAGAACCAGAGATAGTCTAGCTTCTCAGCTCGCCTCAACGGCTGAGCTACCACTCCAATCACAGCTGAGATATACCCAACTCCTCACAAGCAACCCGTCAAGCCACAACTCGGCAACGTAACGTTACGCTAACCGTTCCCCCTTTTCTTCCTTCCTTTCCCCTCCTTTTATAGAATTTTGAG